>JBBBDQ010001289.1:0-57500 GCA_037127315.1 Ascarosepion bandense
ATATATATACACACACACGAAGAGAGGGAGAGAGAAACAGAGAGGATGGTGGAAATACTAGCGTATCTAAGTTTTACATGAAAAACGCAATATTAAAATTAAAATTTTAATCGATTCCATCTACGAACTATTGAACAAAAATCTGAAAAAGAAATATTAAACAAGAAAAAAATTGTTTCGCAGACGGTGTTTTTATCATTTGCTAGTTTAGACTATTTTAATTTTTTTTTCGTTTCACCCATGTTCATTTTTTGTCTTTGCATATGTATACTATGTTTTAATTATAAAATATAAACAAAACGCGATTAATAGCAATAAATACTACCAATTACACAGGTCAATGCAATTTTTGGTGCCATGAATAAAAACAAGTTTTTTTTACTAATTTGAAGGTGGTGCTTCGGAAAATGACCTTAGATTTTCATGATTAAATACCGTTTTTGCTGTACAGGAATTTCACTGTTTTTTTTTAAGCAGTTTACAATTTTGGCTGACCGCAACATAAATGTCGTCGAAACCCATTAATTTTCAGGTAGGCCGAGAAATTTATGTCAGCCATCTGAAATAATTTTTTTTATGAGAAAAAAGTGTTTTTGAGTCAAAGGTATTAAGATAGAAGTAACAATTTTTCCATTTTATCATCAACATTTAAATTAACTGATCAACATTATCAGAAATACCCTAATATGAGTTTTGAGGTTGTTTTTTTCTTTTACGTAATCATCTAAATAAATTTCCAGATAATTACGGCGATGTGAGTGATGAGCAAAAAGAAGGATTCCATCAAAATATTCAAACAGTTAAAGAGCGCTACTAGGGACAGAGTTACAGAGTTACAAATGAATGATGCCTCACTACTGCTGGTTTATAAAAAGGGACTTAAATATCATTAAACATGACAATCAAGAATACGAAAATTTATACCATATCCTTATGTAGTGTTTATTTTTGCTGTAAGTTTATTAAATGATTTGATGAAAATAGTTGTTTTTTTTATAAGCGTTTCACCCCGAGCAAGGCATGTCACTGCCACTACTGTGCAGGGGGCTACGTAGAGTGGAGAAAGGATGATTAAATATAGGAAATAACAGAGGGTGGGTGATAGGCGGGTGAGGATACCGAGAATGAGGGTTGGGTAGATGAGAGTGTTGTGAGAATAGTTGGGAGTTAGTGTGATAGGAGGTGTGTATTGACCCTACATTTAAACACCTGGAGATTGTAACTGTCGGGAAAGCAGACTTGTGGAAGGGAGTTCCACAGGCGGGAAGCGCGAGAAAAGAAGCTGTTGGAGTAGAATTTACGGTTACATCTTATTTGTTTAACTGTAAAAGGGTGGGACCTAGTTGCTAATCTAGTATCTCGTGTAAATTCGTGCTTAGGCGGCACCAGTGATCTAAGCTCATCGGAGCAGAAGCCATGAAAGTACTTGTAGAAGAGGCACAGGGAATCTACATCACGCCGGTGTGAGAGCGGCTGCAGCCGGTCTGCCAAGTCAGTATCAACCACGTTACAGATCCTCCTTTGTATTTTGTCAAGAAGCCCAAGGAGAGCAGCAGGGGCACTCGACCAGATATGGCAGCAATATTCAATACACGGGCGGATGGTAGATTTGTATATGTGCAGAATAGTTTCAGGTGGGAAAAATTTCCGGGCCCTGCACAGGGAGCCCACTTTCATAGCAGCAGATTTGGCAATGGATTCAATATAGTCATTCCATTTGAGGTCCGCCGAGAGTGTATCTGATTTTTATTGAAAATATATTATTATTTTTAACCATGGGTAAGTAAAAAAAATTATATAATTTATTTTAACTATTTGTAGGTAAAACTTTCGTTATTTATTCTTAATCATTGATTGTTAAAACATTGTTTAATTTATTTTGAATCATTTATCGGTCAAAATTTACATAATTTATTTTTAAACTTTGTTAGGTAAAAATTTACGTAAATTATTTTTAACCATTGATAAGTAATAATTTATGTAATTCGTTTTTAGGCTTACGGCCTATCCCGTTGAATACACCAGTTCTCGCTCGATCACCGAAGTTAAGCAACGTTGAGCCTGGTCAGTACTTAGATGGGTAACCGCTTGGGAATACCAGGTGCTGCAAGCGTATAGTGACGGATGTGCGTTGCGGTGCAGTGGATATCGGCTCGGAAAGAGAAATCGGTGAGCCGAGTTCGAATTCCAGTTGAATACCCTGTATTCACTTAAGCACGGGTACTCTTGGGAAAGGTATTAATCCGTCCCTTCCCTCCAGTTATGGGTTAAATAACTGGGTGGGACTTGGGGGCCCTGCCCTTAAAAACAAATCCCAATGAATCTTGATAGTCGAAAAGAAAAAATGTATTACTATAACCATTACCCAAAAAATCATTGGTTATGACCTGAAATGATCACATAAGGATTGATAGGTCGTTAAACCACGAAACAAACAATTCATTTTAAAGAATCGGTAGGTCAAAATTTACGTACCTTATTTTTGTGACTCAGGCAAACCATTCACTATTCAAGGTGCTACATAAAACTTCATGAAACTTGCGAAATACTCATATACACTTTTGCCGCAGTAATTTATGGGTAGCATGTTTTGGGGGTCTGTCATCCTATATCAGACAAAGAAGCATCTTCAACGAGTCAGCAAATATTAGGCACTGTTAAGTAGTGTTTTATTTAAATACTTCGAAATTTTAGCTACTAATTTGGTTTAAATTTTTAACTTTATAAAGTTATCAATTCTGTAATAATCGCAGATTCTTACAAGGATGTGAAATTTTAATCCTATTATTCATAGTCAACGTTTCTCTTTTGCGGTGAAGTCAATCAGTTAAGTGACATACGTGATACACGCTTTGGGCGATCATGTCTCGAAGAAGACGTGACTGACTAGGCAGAAGATTACCTCGCAGTAGATTGCCATTGCTTTCTGTGGTAGATTGGTTGCCAGCCAAAGCTATAAAACCAAGTTGGTCCTATTATTTTACTCATAACTGGAGGAAAGAGACAGATAAATACTTTTTCCAAGGGTATTTGTGCGTAAGTGAATGCAAGGAATTCAACTGGGATTTGAACTCGGTTCCCCGATTTGTCGTTCCGAGTCGATATCCACTGAACCACATCCTTGTGGTGAAGGCAATACAGGGCAACTGTGAAGTAATTCAACTTTGTAAAATACTTATAATTTATTACCTATAACTTTTACAAGAAATGGTTATGAGAAGAAAACGATATGGGCAGCAGACTTCGCTGCCAGCTTCCTGAAACACCCAGAATCGAGTCAACTGAATTCACAAGGAAATCTTGTGGTACGGAAGACATAACCTCTTGTATTTACCTTTCAAATTCTTCCAGAGTCTTAGTTAGTACAGTAGTCTTGCTTTAAGCAACCCCAAATAAAAAAAAATCACGGGATGTTAATTCAGGACTCCTAGCTGGCAACTCATGCATAAAATAGGGAGTTACTTTTCAGTCACCTGATAAACGAAGGAATGTTTTATTTTTTATTATTTCTTCTCGTACGGAGATCCGAAGGTGAATTGGCATGGCAAAGGACGCCTTCCAGAAGATGAGCAAAATACTAACACACAGGAAAATCTCACTAGAAACAAAGAAAAAAGTGATGGACTGCTACGTTATGTCAGTTCTTCAATACGGCAGTGAATGCTGGACAATATCATCGAAAATGAGGACAAAACTGGAAGCAGCCGAAATGTGGTTCTACAGAAGGATGCTGCCGATATCGTGGACTGAGCATGCAAGCAACGATGAGGTGTTGGAAAGAATGGCAACAAAAAGGAAATTGATACTGAGCATCAGGAAGAGACAACTGAAGTTCCTAGGACACGCAATGAGGAAAGAAAGCCTGGAGAACCTGATACTGACAGGTCAGATAGAAGGAAAGAGAGACAGAGAAGGCAGCGGATAGCATATTTGCAGGGCCTGGTCAGGTGGATGACGGAACGGGGGTTGCCAGAAGTAACAGGTGCAAACATACTAAGAGCCACAAGGGATAGGGAGACGTGGAGAACCATGATCGCCTACGTCCTGAAGGGACAGGGCACATAGAAGAAGAAGAAAAAGAAGAAGAAGAAGAAGATCTAAATTCAGCAGGAGCATTTTTTTTCAAATGTAAGATTTGACATTAGATAAATAATCAATGACAAATCTGATTTCATAGAAATATATTTTGCAAATGCATTTATTATATCTTTTATTTTGTACCAATAACGACAAAATAAAATGGCGGACAAGCATTTTTTTTTGTTTTGTTTTGTTTTGCCAATTTTAAAATATCACCTGTCAGAAATAAATATATTAGGAAACTATTGGTGCAGAAAAATGAAAGAGAGAAAAGACAATATTTTGTAGATACTATCTAAGCTGGGAAAAAAAGTTAATTTCTTCTAAATTTTGACAAGCGCAAAAATATAAGCTAGCCTCCATTAATTTTCACAAAGCAACTAAAAAAAAAAACAAAACAAAAAGGAAAAACAGAAAACGTCTGCTTTCTCTTCTGAAATGACTTCACAAGACATTTTTTAAAACTCCATTAGATCATCTTGAATTGATTACAGAATGACAATCGCGGATTTTAGAAGGATTAATATTCTTTACCGCGTATTCCAAATATTAAAATTGAAGACAAACTTTTCCAAAACGGCCACTATCTGCTGGAATTGGGCACCCCGACGTGGTGCAATAGTTAGCAAGCTTGTCTCGCGAGAACATGTTACAAATGAGTAGTGAGTTCGATCCTCACTGGGTACCGCATACTTTCGGCCTTGTGCCACATCTAAGCTGCGCTTAGTAAATTAAATTATTTGCTGGAATTGGAATTAAAGCAATGATGGCACCTAGACTGAGTACATAATAAAATTCTAGGATGTGGAATTAATACTAAATTAATTGTATGGATCGGTTATAAATTTAGTATGACAGATAAGAAAATTGACTACAGGATAGGTTTCGCTAGAAAAGATTTAACATTAAAAAAATATTAACTTGAGAACTTGAATTACGTTCTTTATCGGTTCATCAGATGGACATTTTCATATAGCTAATATTCATGGCTCCATATCTAAACTATTTAACTAAAAATTAAAATAATACTCAGAGCAGGACACCTTATACAGAAGATTAGGGAAGAAAGTCAATCCGTACCGATTGATAACAGTGGACATTAGAAACTTATTGTACTGGGAAGTTGACAATAATGCTAACTGTTCGATCAATGAATTTCTGCAGAGAAAAGGACTAATTGTACGATCAATGTGCACGGTATATTTCCTGTATCAGTTAGTTACATGCCATACATGATGCACACTCGGGCGATCATGTCTCGAAAGAGACATAACTGACTAAGCAGAAGATTTTCCCGCAGTAATTGGCTATTACTTTCTGCGGTAGACTGGTGACCAACCAAGCCCATAGAACCCATTCTTTCCTGCTAGTTGACTCATGAGGATAAAGGAAAGAGACGGATTAATACCTTTCCCAAAGGTATTTGCGCGTAAGTGAATGCAACGAATTCAACTGTATAGAGAAACCTAATTTAGCAATTATCAATGTACATAAAATAAGAAAATGAAGTAAGACAAGGATTTATCTTCTTTCCGAATTATTTGACTTATGTGCGTTGTGGCGCAGTGGATATCTGCTCGGAACGAGAAATCAGGTAGCCGAGTTCGAAATCCAGCTGAATTCATTGCATTCACTTACGCGCAAATACCCTTGGGAAAGGTATTAAGCCGTCTCTTCTCTCCAGTTATGGGTTAAATAACAGAACAGATTGGGTTCTATAGCCTTGGTCGGCAACCAGTTTACCGCAGAAAGCAATGGCAACCTACTTCGGGATAATCTTCTGCCCAGTCAGTCATGTCTCTTTCGAGACATGATCGCCCAAGCGTGTATCACGTATGGCACTTAACTGACTGATTGTTGCATCGCGAAGATGGTACTACGATACCAGATGACGTGTTCAGAAGTATCTACAGCACAATATCCGTGCTAATGGATATTAAGTACAACCAAGACAAACACAGATAAGACAGAACAACAATAATTAAAAAGAAAGGAGAGGTTAAGTTGTTAGAGTCGCATAGGCCACAGTCCGATAATAAACGTCAATGACACTCCCCCCCCATCTCTGACTGCTATTAATATTTATTTATATAGCTATTTTGGGCCACAGACCATTCAAACTTTGATAGCGCTGAAGGGATGTCAGCTGCTCTACAACACATATACAATGCGACGACACTAAGAGAGCTTGAATTTTACCAAAATTTATTATGAGTCGGCACAAAATTCATAAAGCAAGACGGGCAGAGTATATGAGTTGATGGCAGAAACTGCAATGCAACTGAATTAATCCTAAATAAGTTAGCAAAGGAAAGCGAGAAGCAACGACTAACCATGAAATATGATAAGAGAGACTGGATGGGTGTTAGCAAGAGGAACAGTCCAAGATGTGATTTCCGTTAATCATGCAAGGCGCATTGGAATGCCGAACTATTATGTCAAATCTAAACTTATTTATAAATGGAACTGTGTGTGTGTGTGTGTGTGTGTTACCTATAGACTCCGAAACGGCTGAACCGATTTTCTTGAAAATTTACACAATGTACCATAAGCGTTTGCGAGTGTTCCTAGCTATGTTTTTTGTCGAGGTACCCTCGATAAATATCGAAAATCGATAATCGAAAAAATCGCTTTATAGAAGGGGTGGTCCGATTTTAATCAAATTTGATACACTCATCGACAAAGACATAAGAAACGATATTCAGAAGTTTCAATGTTGCCATTCTTACAATCGTGCAGAAAATTGATAATATATATATATATATATATATATATATATATATATAAGGCAAGATGTTTCTGTGTGTGTCGGTTTATTTGACTGTATGTCTGTATTTTTTCAGCCCTTTTATTTTAGTTTTTGCTTCAGGTTTGGCTCTATTTATGCATAATTGTAGTTCTTAGTCTCAGCCATGATACCATTTACTCAGAGGACTTATTCAGCCTTCAAAATTCAGTTTACGACGAAAAAAACTTATTTGATATCGATACCAGGAAATCAAAATTTGACTTACATCCATTCATTTTTTTTCAGTCTACAGTTTCCCTTTAACTGGAAAAAAACTATTGCTTTTTAGTCTTTCGTGCCAACGCCCAAAGAGTCTGAGCTCCAGGACGATGGATTAGTTTTAAAACTTTCATTACACCCAAGCAACGACGGGCTATACTGCTAGTTTAATATAAAAATTAAACATAAAAATGCTGAGCTAGTTTAGTTGGCAAGAGAAAATTTTATTAAATCAAAATATTTGCCTAAGAACACGAGTCATTTTCTTAATGATCTTTGTCAGATCTAGACTCAAGGTCTAGGACTAAAATGGTTTCAAACGAACGAATCCTTTAGGTTTCAAAGAAGATAACCTTTCATCCGATTCTATAAACAGGCGAAGTGATGCTAACTTTCAGGAAAGTGAGTTGTTGTGCCTCCTCTAACAAATGTTCTCAGCTGACATGAAGTGGAAAGACCATATTGTTTGGAGAGTTGGTTCACCGTGTCGCGCAAGACCATGATTCTCTCCAGAAACTATCCTACATAACTGTAAGTCTGCTATTCATCCATGATTAGAATATTGCTGTCAATTCTGGTCCGCTGCTCCTGCTATTTACCTTGAGCTCTTTGAAATGATTGAAAGAAGAATCAGCAATATTATTGGTCCTGATCTGGAGTCTCGGCTTCAACCACTTGACTGCTGCTATAAAGTTGAATCCCTATACCTTTTTAAAATATTTTCATGGTAATTGTTCGGATGAAATCTTAGCTATGGTATTGTTGTGATACAGTGGATATCGGCTCGGAACGAGAAGCCGAGGAGCCGAGGAGCCGAGTTCGAATTCCAGTTGAATCCATTGTATTCACTTACGCGCAAATACCCTTGAGAAAGGTATTAATCCGTCTCTTCCTTCCAGTTATGGGTTAAATAGCGGGACAGATTGGGTTCTATAGCCTTGGTCGGCAACCAGTCTACCGCAGAAAGCAATGGCAACCTACTTCGGGATAATCTTCTGCCCAGTCAGTCATGTCTCTTTCGAGACATGATCGCCCAAGCGTGTATCACGTATGGCACTTAACTGACTGACTAGACTGGCATTGAGGTCTCATCAATTTCCAGTTTAGCTGGCAAGCGAGACGACAGGAAAAAGAATATTTGAGACAGATAAGAGATAAATTAGAGAAAGAAATGAGTATGAAAGATGGGAGAAGAACATTGGAGAATAATGGGTGTTAAGAGGAGAGGAGGAAGAAGAAGTGAGAAAAATGCAATATGGAAAGAGAGATAAACTGAGGAAAAAAGCAAGATACCGAAGGGAGACATAAAAGTGTAAAATATATATAAGGAAAAAGAGAAAGTTCGAGAAAGAAACGAGAGAGAAAGAGAGAGAGAGAGAGAGAGAGGTGGGGAGGGAAGATGAGTTAGGTTTAATCAATTCACAGTTGAATTGGCTAAATGCAACCGTAAGTTCTAATCTGTTTTTTTTTTTTTTGTATTTTTTTGTGGCATTTCTCACTGGTGGAACTCTCTTCAATTCCATACTTTCCAGGCAACATTTATTTTCAAAAATTTGAATGCAATGTCAATCGCTATCTAATGTACTCCTAATTACTCTTTTTGTTCTTGCTCCAGTTTCTGTTTTTAAATATTCCACAGTTATTAAACCCTTGTGTTTTAGAGGCTTTATTGCCTTATTTGCGATGAATTCGATTAAAAAACGACACAGAAAGAAAAACATGAGTGTCATTGTTAGTTTTCAAACACATGGCCATTAAGACAGAATGGTCTTTCAATTTCTTCAGAAAATCAACATTGCATTCAGTGTGAAAGCTGAGATTTGATGTGATAAGTACTGACGCCAAAAATTAAATATGTTACTTTTACCAGTTTTTGAGTATTTTGATTTAAATAGCATCTAAAAAATCAACAGAAATACCTAATACCTTCAGGTATTTGCATATTACTTTTCAGTAATTCAAGAATAAATCCAAATAAAGTTGATACATTTTGTATTAGATTCATCGAATGGAACATTTTTTTTCAAAGTAGAATTCTAATTATGAATCACCACAGGCATAATTTGCAATTTCTTTGCTATATTCGATAAATAAAAGTCGTGTAAAAATGTAAAAGATTGCAAAAACGTCTACTTAATGAATAAGATTCGTTATATGACGTGATTGGTCATAATAAATAAAAAATAAATAAAAGTGTTTATATATAATACTGCTGGTCACAAATTCTAAGAAAAAAAGCTGTTTTCAATTTTCATTGTTTATTGAAAACCTTACGAAAACTATTCCACCATATTGCACCATATTCCACCATATTTACGAAAACTATTCCACCATATTGCATCAAAATATAGCTAAATTGTTCACCATAACTTACATTATTTGATGAGACAATGACGTAGTAATAATGTACTTATGTCATATATCCTTTCCATATCAGTCAGTTGAGTGCCATACGTGATACACGCTTGGGCGATCATGTCTCGAAAGAGACATGACCGACTGGGCAGAAGATTATTCCGAAGTAGGTGGCCATTGTTTTCTGCGGTAGACTGGTTGCCAACCAAGGCTACAGAACTCAATCTGTCCTGTTATTTAGCCCATAACTGGAAGGAATACACGGATTAATACCTTTCCCAAGGGTATTTGCACGTAAGTGAATGCAAGGAATTCAGCTGGAATTCGAACTCGGCTCCCCGATTTCTCGTTCCGAGCCGATATCCAATGCACCACAACGCACATCCCCTTTCCATATAAAAATTATAAATCTTCAGAACATCACAACTTTTAAACGGCTCTTTTATAAGGTTTTAAGAGATAACCGGAACGAAATTGAAACGCAACGATTTTGAACCTAAACTTAATCTTCAAACTGGTTTCCTCAAAAAACAGTAAGAACTTGGAAAAATATTTTGTCTCATTATCCATTCAGTCAAACCCCAACTTTCAAATGGAGTTCAATAGTGCGGTTTCAAAAATTTGATCTACTTTAATGGCCATTAATAAGTAAAGAAAATCAGATAAAACACGGTATAATCTTAAATCATCCAAATTTCTTAAATGATTTACCATTATTTAATTTTTTACTAGCATTTTCTTTCTTTTTTCAGTTCGTTTTTTAAATCTACATCGTGACTTTTTATTTCCTTTCAAGTCATACGAGGCGGCATTGTTATTTTCCATTGGCACTGCTTACTTTACATATTTTCAATGCAAGACGATCTCTATTGTAACAATATTAGATGAAAATGAAAATCATTCACAATTTAATATTGAAATGATTGCAACAATACATAACATGATTTTTCTTTACGTGGATATTTCATCCAATGGGACGAAATGTAATTATTACAAACGAGTGCAGTGGTGATTTCTACGGACAACAGTTGATTTCCCTGCGGCCGGGCTGAATAATGCTTTGTGTTATCTAAAGTGTTATCGAGAATTTAAAATACGTTTTTGAAATAAGCAAACTAAACAGTTTATGTGCAATGCCAAAAGAGAATTTGACGCAAGTATAATTAGATCAGATTTTGCCGAATAAATAACATGAAACCAACAGAATATAAATAATTCTAAATTCAAAATTCTTCATTTGACAGCACAATATTTGGTTTCGTACCCGTTAGCTGACTTCACAGATACTAAGCATTTAATCTCACGAAAGCACGCAACCTCATCAGAAAAAACCGACGCAGCAACTGATGATTTAGCAGGGACAGAAGTTTTATTCGTATGCCGCTCAAATTTAAAATGCCTTTTGCAACGTTCACTAACATCTTATTTTTACAGGGTTTTGCATACTGGTCTTCTTCCCGTATTGAAACGTTATGCTATTTTTGACAAATATTTTATATGCTTGAATATGTTTAAATGCTTGAATATGGCGAAATTCAGATTCTCTGGGGTGGCCATTCTTCTAGATCTTTTTTCATCAATGAAGATATCCATTACTTTTCAAGTCCTTGTTTATGCTGACGACACTGTTATTTACTCCTCTCGTAATGATAAGTTTGATTTATTTCTATAAGGTCAAAGTGGCAGCTTAGATTGAAGGTCGTTTGTGAGCTAAGCTGTCACTTTGACCTTATCGAAACAAGTCAAACTTATCATTAAGAGAGTAGTAAATAGTTATTAAAAGGGACAAGAAATGGCTTGATAATTATAATATCTCCAAAACAAACCTGGTTTCTTTTAATTGTCTTAGTGCACTTTTTACATTCCGTCAGTGTGGCTAATAACATTTAAAAGAGTGACTCCCACCCCAGTCTGCTTAACAAATTAGCCTTGTGCCAAACACGTCCGAAATCCCAACAATTCAAAATATGAGAAAGTTGAAGGTCTGATGTTGAAATGTTGAAGGATAAAATATTTCGTTTGTACATTAAATTAAAGATTTGTTAACAGAATGAGAAAATTGTAAGAAGAAAAACAAGTGAAATTTCGTTAACTGAACACTATAACCTATTTGAGAGAAGAAAAATGTTCATTGAGAAAATGCATGTAGTTTTCTAGTTACAATTGTTCCAAGTGAAATGTAGGTGTTTAAAATGTTTCACAGAAGTTTAGAGATAGTAGCAGAATGGAAAGTCTTATGTTCCTTTCCTTCGTTTTGGTAGGTTGGCGACAGGGCGAGAAAGGGTTTTCTTTGGCGGCGTGGAGTGAAAAAGAAGAACAAAAGTAGGAAGTAAAGGCGAGACGTAAACGAATCAGCTTGAAGTTTCTTCCTTACATTGTGAAATGCTATCAGATACCGCTCCCATTCTTATTGCTCTTGATCGCTCAGGGGACGTCCTTAAGTAGTAAATCTTGTCATGTGACCGGCTCTAGCTGGCATTTTCTTCTTTAGGTTTTAAAAAAATTTGACTGATGTCAGATATCCATTTTCAATCTTCTATCTAATCAGGATCCGGAATTTTAGTTTTCACACTGACTTGTGAAATTTGCCTAGGTTTGGGCTTTTCCAAAATGTTTTTAGTTGTTTGAATCTGATTTTGCGAGTGAGCAATTTTACATTGTGTTTTTAGTTAACTGTTGCATGATATAGGATTTGTATCTTATACTCCCTACGGTATCTCCGGTGAATTCTTTACGCTGACATGAAGTGTAAATATTAATTTAAAACAACCGCTTGGTCTGCTACTAAACATATTACTTCATTGTGTCGTGCTAGACACTTTCTCTCCGAAGAATCTATCTTACACATTATATGGCATTATATAGCATATGCATTGGATATTGCTGTCACATATGGTCAAATGCTTATGTTATTACAGAGATTCCAAATAAAATGCACAGAAGAATTTGTTATGTTATTGGTTGTGAACTGGCATCTCAGTTTCAGTCACTTATCCTGTCCCATAAATATTTCCATGTTGGGAAAGACTTGAGAGAAATAAAGAATCTTTACTGGCATCAAACTGCTTGCATACGGACAGGTAATGAATTGAGTAGATATACAAAGATAGAAAGGGGCATAAGACAGGGATATGTCTTTTCGCCGGATCTTTTCAACTTGTACAGCAAGAATATTTTGAAGAGCCTAGAAGTTATGCCTGGATTCGTAATCGGAGGCCACAATTTAAACAACCTAAGTTACGCAGATGATATAGTGCCGATAGCAGACACAGTAAGAAAAATACAAGACCTCCTACATAAAGTAGTAGAAGAAGGTAACAAGAAAGAACTAGAAATAAACTGCACGACAACCGAATGCATGGTCATCAGTAAAAAGGGTAGCCCAAACTGCCAAATACAGATCGGGAATACCAGAATCAAGCAGGTACAAAAATTTAAATACCTGGGAAGCGTTATAACAGAAGACGGAAAGTGTGACACAGAGATCCGAAGTCAAATTAGCATGTCGAAGGAAGCATTCGAGAAGTTGAATAAGGTATTAAGAAACAGTACAATTTCGCTAGAAACAATGAAAGGAGTACTGGATTGCTACGTGCTTTCGGTCCTTCAATATGGCAGTGAATGCTGGACAATATCATCAAAGATGAAGGAAAAACATGAACCAACTGAAATGTGGTTCTACAGAAGGATGCTACGAATATCATGGATCGAGCATGTGAGCAATGATGAGGTCTTGGAAATGATGGAAAAAAAGGAAATTAATTCTGAGCATCAGGAAGAGACAGCTGAAGTTCCTGGGACACGCGATGAGGAAGGAGGGCTTGGAGAATCTGATACTAACAGGCCAGATAGAAGGGAAAAGAGACAGGGGAAAGCAACGGATAACATATTTGAAGGACCTAATCAGGTGGATGACAGAACGAGGATTGCATGGTGTAACAGGAGAAGGCGTGCTCAGAGCCACCAGGGATAGGGAAACGTGGAAGGTCATGATCGCCTACGTCTTGAATGGACAAGGCACATAGAAGAAGAATAGTATGGATTAGTTTTTCTCTTTGACATCTAGACTTCATGAATTTAAACGCAATACTTGATTGGCGGCAATGTTTGCACTTTTTAGAGTTTAAATGGCTATAACCGTAAATTCTATGTTAACTGTTTCTTCTATCGCACTTCTCGCTTGTGAAACTCTCTTCCGGCTTATTGGTTTCCAGTCAAGTTTGATCTACAGAAATTTAATCGCGATATCACGCGTTATCTTCTGCCTTTTTAATTCCTGTTGTTCTATTGTTCTCTGTCCTTAATATTTTTCTTTTCTTCATATGCATATGAGAAATCCTTCAGTCCAGAGTTGGTAATTTTGGTTTTTTAGCTAAATCTATCTCTTTATGTACCGAGTCTCTTAAGAACGTAGGCGATCATGTCTACTAAACAACATCCTATGATTCTTTTCTGTTCCATTATTGTCCATCCCAATGACCATTTTACTGTACAAGAATAAATATTGCTTTTCTCTGTGGTACTTAAACTTAATGAATTTAAGCATAGTACTGCGGATGTGCGTTGTGGTACAGTGGATATCGGCTCGGAACGAGAAATCGGGGAGCCGAGTTCGAATTACAGCCGAATTCATTGCTTTCACTTACGCGCAAATACCCTTGGGAAAAGTATTAATACGTCTATTCCTTCTAGTTATGGGTTAAATAACAAGACAGATTGTGTTCTATAGCCTTGGTCGGCAACCAGTCTAACACAGAAAGCAATGGCAATCTACTGCGGGATAATCTTCTGCCCAGTCAGTCATGTCTCTTTCGTGATATGATCGCCCAAAGCGCGTATTACGTATGGCACTTAACTAACCGACTGAATATAATAGTTGGAAGAATGATTAAGGATTACATTGGTTTTAAAGTGGGGGATCAGTTTATTACTTCATAGCAATAGGAAACCGATCCCCCACTAATTACTACATAAAAATATAATAGATTTCTTTTTCCTTTACCTATGAGTCAAATAACAGGACAGATTGGGTTCTATAGACTTGGTCGGCAACCATTCTACCACAGAAAGCAATGGCAACCTACTGCGGGATAATCTTCAGCCCAGTCAGTCATGTCTCTTTCGAGACATGATCGCCCAAGCGTGTATCACATATGGCACTTAACTGACTGACTAGAGTGTCAATACACTTACCTATTTATATGTCTACCATTCATACTTGCTTTGAATATTGCTTCCACATCTGATCTGGTGTTCCTACAATATACACTACCGGCCATAATTATTAGGCAAACCCAAGTTTTTAAAAAAATTATGTATTTCATACTATTTCTAGTATTTATTTCCAAGTGGAAAATTCTAAATGAAAATCGAATGCTTTTTTTTTTTTTGTTATTATGACTGCAAAATTTTACAAGGCAGCCAGGAAGCCTTTGCTTCGGCCAGCCAATAATAAAAAGAGAGTAGAATAGGGAAGAGAGCACAAAAACTGGACACACGAACAGTTCATTTGATGCACATGTTTTTGTGCCGTATTAACAAAAGAACCATTCTTTTTTCTTTTAGAATTATCTACTTGGCAATACATACAAAAAATAGTATGAAACACACCACTTAAAAAAAAAAACAACTAGGGTTGCCTAATAATTATGACCGCTCGTGCATTTAGAGATTATTGATCAAATACAAAGAAGAATGTGCAATTTTATTAGTCCTGACCTGGCACGTCAGTTTCAGTCACTTTCTCACCGACATAATGTAGCTTCCTTGTGCCTGTTCTATAAATATTTTCTTGGTAATTGTTCTGATGGAATTTTCTTTTTTGGGCCCGCATTCTACGCATTCAATCTTACTACTCGACTGGCGGGAAGGTCTCATTACTTTACAGATGAAATGTCTTGATATAACCGCAAGTTTTATGCGAACAGTTTCTTCTCGCGCACTTATCACGTAGAACTCTCCTCCTGCTTCATGTTTACCCAGTCAACTTTGATCTTCAAAATTTTAAATTCAGTGTCAATCGCTATAACATAATCTTCTTAGTTCCTGTTAATGTGGTCTCTGCTTTAATAATGTTTTCATTTCCGCATATTCTTTGCTTCGGCCAGAAATAATAAGAGACTAGCATGGGGAAGAGAGCACAAAAACTGGACACCAGAACAGTTTTTTATGCACATATTATTGTGCAGTATTAACAAAGGAACCATTCTATTTTCATTTAGAATTTTCCCTTTAGCAGTACATACTAAAAATAGTATGAAATACATAACTTTCAAAAAAAAACAAACTGGGGTGGCCTAATAAATCATGACCGGTAGTGTCATTTAGAGATTATTTATCAAATAATAAGAAGAATGTCCAGCTTCAGTCACTTTCTGACCTCCATAACGTAGCTTCCCTGTGCCTTTTCTATAAATATTTTCTTGGTAATTGTTCTGATGGAATTCTCTTTATTGTAGCCTCACTCTACGCATTCAAACGTACTACTCGACTGGCGGTACGGTCTCATCACTTTACAGATGAAATGTCTTGATATAACCGCGAGTTTTATGCAAATTATTTTTTCTTTTTCAACAAAAAAAACTTGGTTTACTGCCAAGCTAGACAATTTTCAGCTTACATATTTATAAGCCAAATATTCGTCTTTGCTTTGAATATTGCTGCCACACCTGACCTGGCGCTCCTGCTATATATTTCGAGATTCTTGGTAAAATCCAAAGAAGAATCGTCAATATCATTTCAGCATCAGTGCCATTCCAACCGTCGTAATGTAGCTTCACTTTGTCTTTTCTATAAATATTCTCATGATGACTGTCTTGATGCGCTTTCCTCTGTCGTAACTAGACTTTATGAATTTAAGCGCAGTATGTACGTTGTGGTGCAGTGGATATCGACTCGGAACGACACCTCGGAGAACCGAGTTCGAATTCTAGTTGAATTTCTTGCATTCACTTACGCACAAATACCCTTGGAAAAGGTATTAATCCGTCTCTTCTCTCCAGTTAGGGGTTAAATAACAGGACAGATTGGGCTCTATAGCCGTTGTTGACAACCAGCCTACCAGAGAAAACAATGGCAAACTACTGCGGGATAATTTTCTGCCCAGTCAGTCATGTCTCTTTCAAGACATAATCGCCCAAAGCCTGTATAACGTCTGGCACCTTACTAAAAAAAAAAAACTTGGTTGGCATCGAGGTCTCATCAATTTAATTGAAATTGCTATACCTAATGGTAAGTTCTATGTTAATAGTTTTGTTTCTTTTTTTTATCGCATCTCTCGCTCCTGGAACTTCCTTCCAGTTTTTTGCTTCCCAGTCAACTTCTTATGATTCTTTGCACTTGTTATATAGCAATATACAACAAACAAGCATGTATATGAAAATATATAATAATATTTTTATTGATGACGATGGACCGTGTAGCCTAGTGAACAGAGAGTGAGAGCGCGCTTCCAGGGGGTTGACGGGGGGTCGTCGCTATCTGTTGCTCCTCTGGTCTGGTCTACTCTGTCCCTCTGTCTCTCTCTGTCTCTGACTGGCGAATCCGTGTTTTCGCGGTCTTTATATATCTTCCAAAACCGGGACTTGTTTCTTCCGGCTTTGCCTTGATCACGCGACGCCCACGCGACGCCTACGTAATTCTCAGAGTCACCTGTCTGTTTGCCTCTGAGTTATTTCCGCATCTGCCGGAAATAGGGTCAAAGTGACATCCGTTACTTTTCACCGACCGGAAACAACACGGCTTGTATCAGCCTTTCTTGGGTGGGCCAGACCGTTATATTACACACTAAGTAACTTTTGATTCTTTGTTATCCATTCCTCGGATCCTTTCTCAACCTCGTTAGGTAAATTAGTTGCTGTATCTCGCTTCTTTCATACTTTCAGTATATCTTCTGAGTGTCAAATACGCCAACACCTCTTTCCTCATTTCCAGAAATTTCAACTCTCTTTCTCCACTTTTAATTATATGCTAATGCTGTTCTCAATTTCTTTATGTAAAAATATAACTCTATTTCCTCAGATTTACATCATTAAAAATAAAAAAAATCAGTATCTATTTCCATAGATGTTTATTATTATATACCGGTGCGACACTTTTCTTTGTCTCTATATTTTCTTGTTTCTTAATACTTTGCTTAGAATTTCGCAGTCATCTTTAGCTATTCCAATACGTCTCGGTGTCACGTTTTCCTCGTGTATTAAATCCTTTCTCTGATAGTCAAATGTGTCTACTTTATTTTGAACTTTTCAATTTGTATATCAAATATTGGGCAGTTCCTCTTTACTGATGATGATATGCTGTGTTTATTTATAATTGATAAATAGTCCTTTCTTCCAGCTTCTGTTCCTTATATTGTCTACGAATTCTTGCAGTTTTCTTTCTGTGTCTTCAATCAACACTGTTTCAACTGCATATAGTATTTGGTAAGATTGTGAGTATCTGTCATATATACTGGTAAAACTTATCATTTTCCTAGAATTATCTCGTTTAAAATTCGGTGAGATTACGCAACCTTGCAATTGTATTTTTTGTGCATTTTAATACATTTTTACTACGTAAACAGGCGGTTTTCTCCCCGTATATAATTTGATTCATTTAATGTTTTCTAAAGTTAATCCATTTCAACTAGATCATGGCGTAGAACCCTACTCGACTTGTTCAAAAATATCTAAATTGTCAGCTGTGTCTGACGGCTATCAAAAATCAATGATCAAAAAGGTCATCCAGTAAATGAATTCTGCATATATCCGGTGAATGAATGCGTATTAAAACTATCATTATTTTGACTGGTGCTACATATTCACAGAGCTGGCCTCTGGAAGAAGACCCACTGAGCATCTACAGCTGCGGAATCTTGACATCATAAAACGCGATAATAAAGCTCTGGGCATCAACACGGAGTCATGGGAGAGCGTAGCAATCAACCGGATAAAATGGAGAGAAACCCTGGCCCAACAATTCAAATCAAGGGGGAAACAACTAACACAAGTCGCCATGGAGAGGCGGGTTCGCAGAAAACAAAATATCAGCTCCGACAGGCCAGAAACATAACATAAATGCAGCCTCTGCAACAGAGACTGTCACTCCCGCATCGATTTCTACAGCCACAGACGTCGATGCTCCAGCCAAGCAGACAACTCGGATGCTACCTGTGGTCAACCGACGGTGGCCTACTACTACTATTATATATTCAGAAATAAAGAACAATACCAAATAACAATAATTACATCTGGAGAATTTTTAACATCAGCAATAATAACAAAACTATTTTCCCGAAAATTGTTTTAAGTGAAAAATTTTATAAATTTCTATCGATAGTAGTACTTCCTGTTCGGTCAATGAATGCCGATTGTTTCCTGATAGGAAACTTTCTAATATTACTAGTACCAGTACCATCTGTAGAAACAGATTTTTCTCTTTTTCATTTGTGACAAGATTGTTCAATCTTCATTGTCAAATAAGATATTACATAGCAGATTAGCATTCTCTTTCTATCTAACTTTATACAGCCACATTCTAAACTCAATGTTTAAAATGGATTTGAACAAGTGAATCCTAGGTGTCTTGGAAAAGATCAAACATTTTAAAACTTGTGGACTTGCGCTACAAAATCAAAAACAAAAAAACAGTACCAAATAACAAAAACTACAACACTTAAAGACATTCAACAACAGAAAAATATTAAAATAGATAGCACAAGTGACTCGAAGAAACAATTATGACATAATCAAGATGTTGACATTCTACCCGACTTCAAAGTAATGGAGCCTGCATTTTAACCGACAGTAACACTGGCTGCTCAGTCAATAATTTCCGAAATAAAATGCATTTTGCGCATACATGAAACACAGTTCGACATCTTGGATATCATTCTGATCACAAATATTGCCTTTCTTGTTCTGGTATCTTTCATGAAATCGCACTTGTCCTACTTCCGGTCTAATTATGATTCGTTCTCTATTTATCAGAAAGCGCTGGGGTTAAATGAACATAAAAATGCCGCCTGCTCTTGTTACAAAATGCAAAATCAGAAATTCTGCATGGAAAGATTAATTTCTTTTCACTCCACGACACATTCTTCACTTCTCAGTTTTTCTGGAGACTTCACTCTTGCAAAATATTTTGCTAATATTATTCACGGAATCAAAACAAGTATCGTTCGTTCATGGTAGAATGCCAAAATATTAACTTATACGACGGTGCAGCTTCAGAGAACGACAGGACATCATTAGATTGATTGAATAATGATGATACAAATTTATATGGAGACGGGCTCAAAGCTCTATTGGCAGACTATGAAGGAGTAACGCTAGAGTTGTGAAATCTTACCGACATTAATATCAAATATTCTTATTAATAACTGCAGTTTTTATTTCCATGTACAAGATAGGATGGAAGACTGTAGTATAATTCAAGAGCTGTGAAATCGCGTGTACATTAATTTCAACTTTTCTTATTAATACCTGAATTTTTTCTTTCCAGGTACGAGAATGGGATGGAAAGTTCATAGCCATAAAGTAATGACGATATGGTTGTAAAAGCATTAGAGAAGTAGAAATAATCTTCAAGAATTCAAGATCTCGTCTCCTGAAAACTGGCATCGCCAAAAAGAATCGTTCTTTTATGACAAAATACACAAATTTACTTCATATGATAGTACAGTTTGAGAGGACAGAGAAACATTTTATTCACTAAATAATCATTATATGAATTAAGAACAACTTAAGACATGCTGGATTGATTTGCATCTAACATTAACAAGAAAAAAAACCTAGACCATAAATGTCATAAGATACAGCTGCGTTAGGGTTAGGGTGACGTCTCAAGGTTATTACCAATTATGGCAGTAAGAAGATAGGTGTGCTTGAAAAGATGGATAAAAATATTTCAAAGATATGTTCATCTTCTGTAGTGGCTTATGACAACATCGGTTTGAAATACCGGTCCCGGTATGATCACTAAAGTTGAGCTACGTTGAATATGGTCAGTACCTAGATGGGTGACGACTTGAATGTTCGGATCGTGTAATTGATAATGGCTTAGAAATGTAAATCGGTGAGCCGAGTTCAAATTTCAGTTAGCTTTGTTATATTCACTTGCTCGCAGATACCCTTTGAAAACGTAAGAATTTACTATTCTCCTCCCATCTATGGGTTAATTAGTGTCGGAGACCCCGTTAAGAGTCCAGTAAGAAAAAATACAAATACCAAAATAGGAAATAACTATATATATATATATATATATATGCAGGTTTCATTGAATAATATAGACAAGTCTTGTCTATTAATTTTGTGTTGGATTCGTTCGTACCGTCTGATATACTTGATGGTGATATCGTTGAAAGACAACAAAAAATCACAATAATTGTTGATTTTTTGTCGGGTCTAAGCTTTCGGCTCACATAAGCCATTATCAAAGAATAAATATTAAAACACAGTAAACAAAGAACATTTAAGTTATTAACAATAAAGAGAATTAAATTGAAAATACAAGTCCATCCCTACCGTGGCGGATGGCCGAAGACAGTGACAAAATAGTGGCGTTGTAGTCCCTGATCTGATTACAGGCATTTGACTACGTTATTGGAAATATCAAAATTGATCGTATTCAAACCAGGTTTAAATTGTTTAATGTAGATTGCTTCCAGGATTTTTAGTTTCTTTTTATTATTTTCTTGTTTAAGTATGTACGTGTTATCAACGAGCGTTTTTCTCAGAAGTGTGCGTTGATAACCGTGTTGTTCTAAATGACGGAATACATTTGAATTTTCATTCAAGTGCAACGTCAGACGCCGTGAGAACGAATTTGTGGTGTGGCCAATGTAGATATTATTTAGGTTGTTAGAGATACATTCTCTAAATGGACATATGAATTTATATACTACATTGGTTTTTTGCAAATCACTAACGGTGGGGGAAGAGTCGGTGCGGACGAATGAATTAGATGTAGTGGATTTAGTGTAATATATAATAAACTTAATTCTTTTGTTAGAGTCTGTCGGAGAAATATTAGTATTTATGAGTTTTTTTTAGGATGTTTTCATCTAGTTGGTAGTTGGAGTGCATCTGGCTACGGTATAAGAGAGTGATATGTTTAGGATTGGTTGGGTTAGTATCATGTGTTGTTTTTTCCATGTTAAGCTTTTTAAGAAAATAACGTATTTGTTCATCAACTACGTAGTTGGGAAAATTATTATTGATGAGTGTCTGTTTTATGTTTTTTAGTTCACTGTGGAAGATCTGATTTGTAGATGAATTGACTTTTGCACGATATAATAGATTTTTTATAATGGCTATTTGGTAATAGTGGGGGCATTCACTAATATAATTGAGTGTGGAGGGATTTTTATTAGTAGGTTTTTGATACGGTGAGATAGCAAATTTATTGTTGTCAGTGTTAATTAATATATCAAGAGAAGGAATTTTGTTATCATTGCTAAGTGAATTTTAAAACTGAGTTATTTTGAAACTGTTTTTGAAGTTGTAAGATTACATCGGTATTTTTAATTAATAGTAGGATATCATCAACATATCGTAAATATATTGATGGTTTTGTAAATTTTGCAAAGGTAGTATTTTCAAGGTTAGACATGTAGAAATTACTAAAAGTCGGACCAATCACTGAACCCATGGAGACTCCGTCACGTTGTATATATATAGTGTTGTTTGGATCAACAAAAGGCACTTCAGTAGTACAAGCTAGTAGAATTTTTCTTAGGATGTTGGGATTAATTTTGAGTGGGGGTAATGAAGGATTACTGTAAACATTTCTTATAATTATATCAATAGTTTCACTGACGGGTACATTAGTAAAAAGGTTTTCCACATCAAGTGAAACTATGATTTCATTGTTAGGTTTTTCACTCTTGAGGATTTGGGTTGCCTCTAGGGTTGACTTTATGCTGTATTTACTCGGAAGGTAGGGTGTGATAAGCTGGTTAATATGTTTAGTTAACTGGTATACAGGAGTAGGAATTTGGGATATGATAGGGCGGAGAGGATAGTTAGGTTTATGAGTTTTTATGGTTCCGTATATGTAACCAGGTTTATAGTCACCAATAATTTTAGGGAGTTTTAAGGAATTCTGATCAGCGTTGTTGGCACTAATGAGTTTATTAAGCTTAGATTTTAGTTGGTGTGTCGGGTTTTTGTTAATTTTTTTAAATTTTGTGTGGTTATGAAGTATGTGGTTGAGTTTTGTGTTGTAATCTGATTTGTTAAGTACAACAAAGATATTAGCCTTGTCAGTTTTTTTTACAATTATGTGAGGGTGGTTGCGTAGTTCATGCGCGGCACTTTTTAGTTGTTTCGATAGAATTTTTTAGGAGCTTCTGCTTGTATCATGGCGATCTTTGATTGCCTCAGCCTTAATTAGGTCTTTCAGTTCGGGTTTAACGGTTATAAGGTTTTCATCTTGTAGTTTAGTGATGCTTTGATAGAGCGTTTCTATTTCAATTTTTTTAGTAACCATAACCATAATAGGATGAATCATATATTGACGAGATAGGACTGAAATAGCTAACCCAGTTATCACAAAATTTGATAGGTAGGGATGGACTTATATTTTCAATTCAATTCTCTTAATTGTTAATAACTTAAATGTTCTATGTTTACTGTGTGTTAATATTTACTCTTTGATAATGGCTTATGTGAGCCGAAAGCTTAGACCCGATAAAAAAATCAACAATTACTGTGGTTTTTTGTTGTCTTTCAACGATATCACCATCAAGTATATCAGACGGTATGAACGGATCCTACACAAAATTAATAGACAAAACTTGTCTATATTATTCAATGAAACCTGCATTAATGAAAAAATGCTGCCAAAATACACACAATATATATATATATATATATATATATATATATATATATATATATATATATATATATATATCCGAGTGAATAGAGAACGAAGAATTCTTAAAAAGTCCAAAACATTAATTTAAAACAGTGCTCGATATATAATATATAGAGCTGTGAATATTTATTATAAATTATATTTTAGAACATGTACATAATCTTTCTATATATAATCGCTACGAAGGTACGTTCGTTTCAGCATTAAAGCCCCAATGCCTCATCAGGCGATGTGTAAAGTACTGGAAATCCTTTTCATTTATATTTATTTAGTTTTGTTAGAGGTTTTGGATGGGGTTTAGTGATAGGGTGATATTTTGCTGACAGTTGGAATTTGTTTTGGGAGGGGTGAGTGTTTAGTTAGAGGTGTTGGTGGGGGTTAGCGAGATAGGGGAATAATATTTAAGCAGAGTCTTTACAATCAATGTAAGTTTGCATGTTTAATCTTAACTTTGGATTTAGGGAATATGTTTATTGTATTAAATTTTAAATTTTTGATTTTTGATTGTTTGAAAACCCTTTTCTCTATTAAATTTTTAATTTTAAATTTCTATTCTCATATCTAGTCAATATATGATTCATCGTATTATGGTTATGGTTATGGTTCGTAACCTTATTCTAATTATGTTTATGGCTATTAACCTTAATCTAATTATGGTTATGGTTATTAACCATACACTAATTATGGTTATTAACCCTACTAATTATGGTTATTAACCTTATTTTATAATCAATATTGATCAATACCAATTATAGTTATTAACCTTACATTATTAGTTAATACTAATTATGGTTATACACCTTATCTTAATTTTAAAATTCTATTCTCATATCTAGTCAATATATGATTCATCCTATTATGGTTATGTTTATGGTCATTAACCTTACTCTAATTATGATTATGGTTATTGACCTTATTCTAATTATGGTTATTAACCTTACTTTATGATTAATATTAATTAATACCAATTATGGTTATTAACCTTACTTTATTATTCAATACTAATTATGGTTATACACCTTATTTTATAGTTAATATTAAACCTTATAGAATTTATATACATATATATACATATATACATATATATCTCCATCTTTATATATATATATATATATATATATATATATATATATATATATATTAAACACAGCCAAATACAAATACGTGGAACTCAGTAGAACGAATAAATACGGGTTAGGAAGTAATACAGTAATTCGGTACTCGCCGTGGTCGTACGGTAGGAGTCTTGGTTATCTCTGCCTATTGCTCTGTGTGTTATGCTGATCTGCTTATGCCGATCTCCTACGGATCTCTCAATCTCACTCTCTCTTATGAGGGAAAGTATATGTAGTTGTAGGAAAAGTTCAATCCGTTGTAATAGGTGATGCCACCGTGAGAATCTGTAAGTCTTATATCACTAAAACTATTATTATCTCTCCCAAAAATTAAAATTGCATACAATATATTTCGATTTCAGTACCAAATAAAGAATAATCAACCAATCAATCTATGATATTGACTAAAATGATGAAAACAGGATTTTCACAATGAAGAAAACAGATAAATCTAAGATTCCTTTTCCACTTTCTACAGCCGGAGTGGAAGGAATGCCTTACCTTGTAGAATTCGGTGGAGATTCAACTAATCTTAAGTGCCTTCTTATAGATTCGTTTGCAAACATCAACTAAAATTTATTGATCGACATTTATTCCAATATTGCAACATATTCATTGATCAGAATTGAGATTCTTCAGCAAAGAAACTATTCCAAGACTTTTTATATTCAGTCCTTATTCGAAGTTCTTCAATGCTAATTGATTCAGGATTGCAAAAATGACGACGAAAATGGGGTTTTATATTTGATGAAAGCCTGAAAACTGCAAAACCTATCAAATTTTGTGATCACTGGGTTAGCTATTTCAAGTCCGTATTTTACCTTCAGTAAAATAGAAATTCGGATATTATTTGTTCTGGCTAAAATTAAATATGTTCTAATGGAAAATATTTGACATAATGTATTTTCTCTTAAATAGTAAAGCGGAAAGAAAAAAGATGCATTATAGATCCTATCATATATGAATAAAATGTCGCTGTCGACATTTAAGTTTGAACACTGATTGCCAGAGAACAAACATAATCGACCTCGTTTTGATATAACTAGAGGAATCGTGCTGCTTGGATCACGTGACGTTGTAAAAACAATGCATATATGGGTATATAATGCGCATTCGAGATAAAGCAAGTCTCCCCCAGAGCAATACACTGCGCCTCCTCGGCCTTACCTTCTCTTCTGATCTCAAGTGGAACCACTATATTGAGTCAATAGCTAAATCCACTGCTAAGAAGATTGGGTCACTATGTCGAGACAGGATGTTTTTCCCGTCTGAAACCATCCTGCATATATACAAATCAACCATTTGTCCGTGCATGGAGTACTGCTGCCATATATGGTTAGGTGCCCCCGCTGTTCATCTCGGTGTTCTTAGCAGGCTCCAATGGACAATCAGTAATGTGATAAATACCGACTTAGCGGCTCAACTACAGCCACTTTTCCGCCGACGGGATGTGGCTTCCCTTTGTCTGTTCTATAAATACTTACCTGGCTTCTGCTCCAACGAGCTTAAGTCACTGGTGGCTCAGCAACAGTTGTTTACTCGTGCAACCAGTCTGGAAACTGGGTCTCACCCATTCGCAGTGAAATCAACCAAATGCAGACGACAATTCTACTCCTTTAGCTTCTTTCCTCACACTTCCCGTCTGTGGAACTCGCTTCCTTATTCTTGCTTTCATGACGACTACAACCTCCACAAATTCAAATGCAAGGTCAATACACATTTCTTAACCACTTGTCCCTAGTTCTTTCCTCACCACCCTGTATATTCTTTCCTTTCTCTCCACCTCTTCAACTGTCGCCACACCTATATTCCCTCCCTCCTCTTGCTCCTTTCTAAGTCGTTTCTCCTTCTCTTCACATTTTCCATCTAGTGCTTTTACTCTTATGTAGCCCCCTGCACATCAGTGGCTTTATCGCCTTACTCGGGGTGATATGATTTTAAAAAAAGGTCTAAAAGTAGTCTTCGAAGGTATTATTTATATTTTATGTGACTTTACAAAAATTACGAAGGTATTAATCCGTCTCTTCCCTCCAGTTATGGGTTAAATAACAGGACAGATTGGGTTCTCTAACTTTGACTGGCAGCTAGTCTACCGCAGAAAGTAATGGCAACTTAATACGGGATAATCTTCTGCCCAGTCAGTCATGTCTCTTTCGAGACAAGATCGCCTCAGCATATATCACGTATGACACTTAACTGACTGACTGAATTCATTAACATTCATACAATATATTTTATACTAACTGTTAAAATGAAACTGTAAGTCAAAGATTTGAGAAAGAAAGGCCTGTTGTAATAATTAAGTTGAACGGTCAGTTATTTAATTGCTATATCTGATACCTGATTGGGTGATCATGTCTTAAAAAATACATTGCTGACTGGGCAGATGACTTTCCCGCGGTTGGATCACCATTATTTTTTGCGGTAAAGTGGTTGCCAACTAATGTTATAGAACCCAATCTGTCCTGCTATTCGACCCATAGCTGGAGGGAGAAGAGATGGATTGTATTATATTATTATATTAATAAGTAGTAATTAGAGAGAGATTACTTTCTTACTTCATAATAGTATAAAACCGATCCCCCACTTTATGTTTAGTAGAAGCTTCAAAGTGCTACAGATAATACAGGTTTAGGCAACCATGACTCGAAAAAGACATGGGCAGAAGATTTTCCTAGGATTGCCAGGACTCTCTGTAGTAGACTGGTTGCCAACCAAGGCTATAGAACCTAATCGGCCCTGCTATTTAACCCAGAGCTGGAAGGAGAAGAACAAGACAATAAAGCTGAGAGAAAAGTAATATTAGAAGAAAGAAAGAAATGTATTATACAATGAATGAAAAAAGGTAACATAGAAAAACAGTAATATAATATGGAAAGGAAAAAAATGAAAGAAATGTAATAAAGAAAAATTCACTATAGAGAGATATTCATTATAGCATGTATTATAGAATGTATTATAGAATGTATTATAGAATGTATCATAGAATGTATTATAGAAAGAAAGAAAGAAAGAAAGAAAGAAAGAAAACAAAGTTATATAGAATGAAATCAAGAAATCTAAACTTATTTATAAATGGAACTTTGTCTATGTCTGTGTGTGTCCGTTACCTATAGACTCTGAAACGGCTGAACCGATTTTCTTGAAAATTTACACAGTTGTAAGTGTCTGCAAGTGTTCTTAGCTCGGTTTTGTGTCGGGGTACCCCGGATAAATATCGAAAACCGATAATCGAAAAAATCGGGTTTTAGAAGGAGTGGTCCGATTTTAATCAAATTTGATACACTCATAGACAAATACATAAGAAACGATATTCACAAGTTTCAAGGTTGCAGTTCGAGAATATATATATATATAAAAGGTAAGATGTTTCTCTGTGTGTGTGTGTGTGTATGTGTGTGTGTGTGTGTGTGTGTGTGTGTGTGTGTGTTTATCTGTCTGTATGTCCTTTATATAAATCCACAATTTTTATCTGATTCTCACCAAACTTCACATAAATATTCTTCAGGCTGTGACCTCCAGAACCATGGATTAGTTTTAAAGCTTTCATTACACCTGAGCAACGCCGGGCTATACTGCTAGTGTTATATAGAAAAGCAATGTAATATAAAAAGTAACAAACATATTATACAAAGATATACAAAGATAGGCAAGTAATGTACAAAGAAATCCAAAAAGACTACAATAGGTCAGTCAGTCAGTTACGTGCCATACGTGAAACACGTCTGGGCGATCATATCTCGAAAGAGTGATGACTGACTGTGCAGATTATTATCCCGCAAGTCAAGGCAAGGCTATAGAACCCAATCTGTCCTGTTATTTAACACATAACTGGAAGGAAGGGACGGATTAATACCTTTCCCAAGGGAATTTGCGGATTAATACCTTTCCCAACTGGAATTTGAACTCGGCTCCCTGATTTCTCATTCTGAGCTGATATCCACTACACCACAACGCACACACTATCTAGTAAGTCAGTTAAGTGCCATACGTGATACACGCTTGGGCGATCATGTCTCGAAAGAGACATGACTGACTGGGTAGAAGATTATCCCGCAGTAGTTTGCCATTGCTTTCTGCGGTAGACTGGTTGCCAGCCAAGGCTATAGAACCCAATCTGTCCTGTTATTTTACCCATAACTGGAAGGAAGAGACGGATTAATACCTTTCCCAAGGATATTTGCGCGTAAGTAAACGCAATGGACTCGACTGGAATTTGAACTCGGCTCCCCGATTTCTCGTTCCGAGCCGATATCCACTGCGCCACAACGCACTTTAGGTACCTTCCCTTTTTCGCGGGAAAAACGGCATAGCGTAATGAAAAAGGCCACAAACTTAACGAAAATAATGTTTCTCGTCAAAATGATCATGTTATTATTAAGATTCAAGACCAAAGCACATTTTAATTTTTTTTTTTAATTTTTTATCTCCTTTCTAACACGTTCGAAATGTTGATTAAAATCTTGTTTTCTTTACGGCATCGCCTTCTCTAACTTTAAACACTGATTTTTTTTTTTTTTGCGCATTGTTTTCTTAGAAAACACATTTATTTAGAAATTCTTGTTAAAATCAAATGATTGTCCGATTTTCATTAAATTTTTAGAACTTATTCACAAATGAATGAAACTATTTTTTAAATGTATTTTTATTTAGAAAACTTTGGTTTATATATATATATATATTTTTAAATGTGTTGACCCCCCCACTTAATTTCAGGAAATGTTGCACATAATCATCGGGATACCTGACAACATCTTTTTGTTAAAAGTAGGAGTCTTTGGAGATTGTAAATCACCTATTTTTTTCAAATTAGTGTTATGTAAATGAAAATCTGCTCTGATTAAAAAATAATAAATCCAATATAACAATTACATTACTTAATTAGGAAAGCTCTGATTGCTTTTGTAAATAAGTTATATTAAGGACATTATTGTCTGAAGAAATAAAATATTTTTGATGAATAATGAATTTTTACAAAAAATCTTTTTAACTTTTTACATTCTAATCATAATCATTTATCATAGTTTCTGTATTGGGGTTAGGGTTAGTCCCTAGAGGTGATATATATCCCTAGAGGTGATATATATCCCTAGAGGTGATATATATCCCTAGAGGTGATATATATCCCTAGATATATATCGGTGATATATATCCCTAGAGCTAATCTAAATCCCTAGAGGTGATATATATCCCTAGAGCTAATCTATATCCCTAGAGGTGATATATATCCCTAGAGCTAATCTATATCCCTAGAGGTGATATATATCCCTAGATATATATATAGGTGATATATATCCCTAGAGCTAATCTATATCCCTAGAGGTGATATATATCCCTAGAGCTAATCTATATCCCTAGAGGTGATATATATCCCTAGATATATATAGGTGATATATATCCCTAGAGCTAATCTATATCCCTAGAGGTGATATATATCCCGAGATATATATAGGTGATATATATCCCTACAGCTAATCTATATCCCTAGAGGTGATATATATAGGTGATATATATCCCTAGAGCTAATCTATATCCCTAGAGGTGATATATATCCCTAGATATATATAGGTGATATATATCCCTACAGCTAATCTATATCCCTAGAGGTGATATATATCCCTAGATATATATAGGTGATATATATCCCTAGAGCTAATCTATATCCCTAGAGGTGATATATATCCCTAGATATATATATAGGTGATATATATCCCTAGAGCTAATCTATATCCCTAGAGGTGATATATATCCCTAGATATATATAGGTGATATATATCCCCAGAGCTAATCTATATCCCTAGAGGTGATATATATCCCTAGATATATATAGGTGATATATATCCCTAGAGCTAATCTATATCCCTAGAGGTGATATATATCCCTAGATATATATAGGTGATATATATCCCTAGAGCTAATCTATATCCCTAGAGGTGATATATATCCCTAGATATATATAGGTGATATATATCCCTAGAGCTAATCTATATCCCTAGAGGTGATATATATCCCTAGATATATATAGGTGATATATATCCCTAGAGCTAATCTATATCCATAGAGGTGATATAATAGTTTAGTAGAAACGAAGTTTACGAGTCCAAAATTGCAAAGATTATTAAGCGTAGTTACGCTATTCTATTTTTAAAATAATTTTTATTTACTTAATACTTTCCTTATTTTTATGTATGGTTGACTAAAATTGTCATTATTATGAAAAAGTTGCGTAATTTAAGAGTTTTGTCCCTTCCTTTAAATTTATGAAAATTGTATTTGTGGTCATGCATAGCAGCTGTCATCGCTTCGTCATTCAACAGTCCGTCAAACATTCAATCAGATGAACACGATCAATCGTTTATAATTGGTTGTATATTACTTTTTACGCTATAAATAAGTAATAATTCTTTAAAATCAGATTAATTTAACTTTGAATATTCTATTTTTACTAAAATTGTTAAAAATCTTTTAAAGTATTTTAATGATCGATGATTTTTTGTTTGTTTACAAATTTCTTAAGATTAAGAAAATGGCCGCTTTTAAGAAAATTTTAAGAAATCAAAATTAAATGTGACAGTTCAAACTATGTAATTTCAATCTGTAATAGACCAGACTTTTTTACTTAATGGAAATAATGAATTCAATCATTATCTTTTAATTAAATCTAAAATGTAATCTTGAAGAATGTTTTTATTTGTTTTTTATTTTTTATTTTATTGTTTTAAAACCAAATTTTATAATTTTAATAAATCCTAATAATAATTATTTCAATAATTTTATAATTCTAATGATTTTATAATTTTAATAAAGCCTTATGATAATAATAATTTTATAATTTTAATATAGCCTAATAATAATTTTAATAATTTTATAATTTTAATAAAATCTAATAATAATAATTTTAATAAAACTTAATAATCATAATTTTATGATTTTAATGAAGCCTAATAATAATTTTAATAATTTTATAATTTCAATAAAGCCTAAGCAAAAAAATATTTAAAATATATATATATATATATATATATATATATATATATATATATATATATATGTATATTTCTCGAGATTTTACAACAAAATCTTTATACGCTATTTCTTAGATTGTTCATTTGCAATAATAATTTCATATTTACAAAACTTTTATTTTAAACTTAGGTATCGAAAATTTATGCCGAAATATTGGAGGTACCTAGAGGACAATATAGAAAAAGAAATAGAGTATAGAAAATATGCACTATAGTGGATATTCATTATAGGAAGAAAGAAATGTATTATAGAAAGAAAGAAAGGTATTATAGAAAGAAAGAAAGAAAGAAAGAAAGAAAGAAAGAATGTATGTAACATGGAAAGAATGAAAGAAATGCAATATACAAAAAGGAATGCAATAAAGAAAGAAAGAAACTTAATAAAGGTAAACATTTAATATACAAAGAAAAAGAAAAGGTATTATAGAGAGAACTGCAATGAAGAAAGAAAGAAAGAAAGAAAGAAAGAAAGAAAGAGAGAAACATGAATGTACATATAAAGAAATATAAAGAGCAAAAGAAAGAAAATTCGCAAAGAGGAGAGACTTAAAGTTATCAACATGCTGTGATTATCTCATGCTAAATTTGGTGGAATGTGAATTTTTACTCGTAAGATAATAGATCAATCAGGACGTAGTGTTTACAGTACCGTTGTGAATTGCCTCGTTATGCAGAAAATATCGAGGCTTGTGCTATGGACGCCATTCATTCAACCCTAGAGGAATCAAAGGAAAAAAGAAAAGAAAAAGTGTATTTTTAACAGTGGGTAAAAGCAAAGAAACATTTCACATTGAAGAATCTTGACAGATGAATTACTAGAACCGGGTAGAAACGTGATACTGTTCGTCCAAAGTCGTTCTCACAAGTGTGATGTCGCTTCAAGCTGGAAATTGGTGTCGGTAAATAGACATAGATTATAAAATAGACTTTAGTTGACGTCTCCTAACTTTAAGAAAAGTCGTCGAAATGTTTAACTTCGTCCGGACGAGCGTATATCTTCTTTGTAATTGAATTTCTCTTGTCGACACATCGTTTCGACCGATTTATTCTCCAGCCCTTCTTATTTTCATTTGTTTTCACTAACTTTCGGACAATGTTAGTGATTTTTAATAAGGGTCCAGCACTTCAATTTTTTAACTCTTCAGTTAATAAATATTTTACACTATATTTTACACAATGTCTTAGTGAGATATTTTTGAGATATTAATTATTAAAGGATCATAGATAAAAAAAAACAAAAAAAAAACGGTTATTGATACCAGATTTGAGGCAAAGTTTAAGAAACCTATGTGCGTTGTGGAGCACTGGATATCGGCTCGGAACGAGAAATCGGGGAGCCGAGTTCGAATTCCAGTTGAATTCATTTCATTCACTTACGCGCAAATACCCTTGGGAAAGGTATTAATCCGTCTATTCCTTCCAGTTATGGGTTAAATAACAGGACAGATTGGGTTCTATAACCTTGGTCGGCAACCAGTCTACCGCAGAAAGCAATGGCAAACTACTGCGGGATAATCTTCTGCCCAGTTAGTCATGTCTCTTTCGAGGCGTGATCGCCCAAAGCGTGTATCACGTATGGCACTTAACTGACTGACTGAATATAATAGTTGGAATAATAATTAAGGCTTACATTGGTCATAAAGTGGGGGATCAGTTTATTACTTTATAACAATAGGAAACCGATCCCCCACTAATTACTACATAATAATATAATAGATTTCTTTTCCCTTTACGTATGAGTGAAATAACAGGACAGATTGGGTTCTATAGCCTTGGTCGGCAACCAGTCTACCGCAGAAAGCAATGGCAACCTACTGCGGGATGATCTTCAGCCCAGTCAGTCATGTCTCTTTCGAGACATGATCGCCCAAAGCGCGTATCCCGTATGGCACTTAAATGACTGACCCGCAACACACGGTGTTTCAAAAGGACGATCTACAGAGTCCCGTCGTTTGTTGCTCTTAATGATCTTGACTCACTTTTAACACTTCTGTAATTAGTGTGTTTTGTTTTCTCCATTTGCTCAAAATTTTCGCATAGATTCACTCTCTCTCTCTCTTTCTCTCTCTCTCTCTCTCTCTCTTGGCATCATCTCTTCATGACAAGGTCGATCATAATTCTTCACATCTTCCTTTCTTTCGTTGCTTCATGAATATTTTCTTCTTTTCGTCATCTCGTTTTCTATGACGTACTTGTTCTGTTATCCATTTGGTCAAACTTCTCAAGTAAATTCTCTCCCTTATTCTGTACGATGTCCCTTCATCATATGGGCAATCATACTTTCCTTCAGCGTCTTACCTTTTGTTGCGTACTCATTCAGTCAGTCAGTTAGTTAAGAGCCATACGCTTGGGTGATCATGTCTCGAAAGAGACATGACTGACTGGACAGAGCATTTTCCTGCAGTAAGTCGCCGTTACTTTCTGCGGTACACTGGTTGCCGACCAAGGCTATAGAACCTAATCTGTCCTGTTATTTAACCCATAACTGGAAGGAAGAGACGTATTAATACCTTTCCCAAGGGTATTTGTGCGTAACTGAATGCAATGAATTCAACTGGAACTCGAATTCTGCTCAGAAATTTCTAGTTTTAGTCGACATCATACTGCCCATAAACTGTTTTCTGACAGGCAGTATAGCTTCCGCTTCGCCAGGTCCACAGCCAGCAGGCTAACGATCATCAGGAAGTACATGTTCCAGACCCTTGAAGAGTCCGGTGAGGCTCGTGCTGTTGCTCTGGGTATCTCCAAGGCTTTTGACTGGGTTTGGCACGATGGCCTTCTATGCAAGCTACGGGCTTACGGTATTACCGGACGCTTGCTTGATATGATCCAATCTTTTCTGAATTACCTCATAATGTAGGTGATCTTGAATGCCCATGCCTCCACATCCTATTCTACAAACGCTTGTGTCCCTCAGGGCTCTATCCTAGGCCCGGCTCTTTTCCTTATTTTCATAAATGATCTCCCAGACGAAATCAAGTGCCAAGTAGGCATCTACGCGGATGACACCACTATTTACTCCAGCATCAGTAAGAAACCCGGCGTGGTGAACAAACATAACCTCGCTGCTGATCTTGAGAGGGATCTACACTCAGTGATGAATTGGAATAAGAAGTGGCTTGTAAATTTCAATGTGTCTAAGACCAAGCTGCTGTCTGTCAATGATCACAGGCAACTTCTCCTGCCTCCCATAGGCATGGACCAAGCGAATCTTTCTCAGAGCAATACACTGCGCCTCATCGGCCTTACACTCTCTTCCAATCTCAAGTGAAACCATTACATTGAGTCAATAGCTAAATCCACTGCTAGGAAGGTTGGGTCACTGTGTCGGTCCAGAATGTTTCTCCGCCTGAATCCATCCTGCATATATACAAATCAACCATTCGTCCGTGCATAGAGTACTGCTGTCATATATGGTCAGACGCCTATGCTGTTCCTCTCAGTGTTCTCGACAGGCTCCAAAGAAGAATCAGTAATGTGATAGGTACCTACTTGGTGGCACGACTCCAACCACTTCCCGACCAACGAGATGTGGCTTCCATCTGTCTGATCTATAAATACTTCCATGGCTTCTGCTCCAGGTGTTTACTCGTGCAACCAGACTGGCAACTGGGTCTCTCCCATTAACAGTTAGATCAACCAAATGCAGACGACAATTCTACTCCTTCACCTTCTTTTCTCGCACTTCCCGCCTGTAGAACACGCTTCCATATTCTTGTTTTCCTGACAGCTACACCCTCCAGGAATTTAAATGTAAGGTCAATATTCATCTCTTAACCACTTGTATATCTTTTCTTTTCTCTCTACCCTTGCAGCTGTCATCACACCTGTATTACCATCCTTTACTTGTTTGTTTTTTTTTCCTGATTGGTTCGTCTTTCTCTTCGCTCTCCAATCTAATCTTTTTACTCTTATGTAACCTCCTAATCTTTTTACTCTTATGTAGCCCCCTGCACATCAGTGGCGTTACTGCCTTGCTCGGGGTGATACGATTTTAAAAAAAAGTTATGCACTGCACCACAACCGTTCATTTTTTTTCTTTGGAGTAATTGTTCCTCTATCCAGATTCACAAACTTGTCAAGTGGGTCCTATCTTTCTTCAGACCAATATGTGATCAGGTTTCTTCACAGCTTCCTACCCATCATTTTTCTTTGCTTTTCTTGTTTTTCTTTCAAATTCTCCAAGTTCTCATTCGTTCTTTATTAGCTATCCACCCACCAACACTTAACTGAATCACTGATTGTTAACAGTAATTTATTTATGGTTTCTTCTTCTCTATGTGCCCTATATTTTCAGGACGTAGGCGATCATGGCTTTCCACGTCTCCCTATCCCTGGTGGCTCTTAGCACACCTGCTCCTGATACACCATGCAACACTCGTGCCGTCAGCTACCAGATTAGGTCCCTCAAATATGTTATCTGCTGCTTTCCCCTGTCTATTTTTTCCTCTATCTGGCCTGTTAGTATCAGGTTCTCCAAGCCCTCCTTCCTCATTGCATGTCCCAAGAACTTTAGTTGTCTTTTCCAGGTGCTCAGTATTAATTTCCTTTTTGTTTCCATAATTTCCAAAACCTCATCATTGCTCAAATGCTCGATCCATGATACCTGCAGCATGCTACTGTAGAACCACATTTCAGTTACTTCAAGTTTTTCCTTCATCTTTGATGATATTGTCCAGCATTCACTGCCATATTGAAGAACTGACATCACATAGCAATCCAGTACTTTCTTCTTTGTTTCTAGTGAAATTGTCCTTTTTCTTAATACTTTACTCAACTTCTGGAATGCTTCCTTCGCCATGCCAATTTGCCTTCGTGTCTCTGTGTCGCACTTTCCGTCTTCTGTTAGAACACTTCCCAGGTATTTAAGTTTTGTACCTGCTTGATTTGAGTATCCCCGACCTGTATTTGGCATTTTGGGCTGCCCTTTTTGCTGATGACCATGCATTCGGTTTTTTGCAGTTTATTTGTAGTTCTTTCTTGTCACTCTCTTCAGCTACCTTCTTTTAGTTTCCGTTCTGTGTCTGCTATTAGCACTGTAGAATCTGCATACCTTAGATTATTTCAATTGTGGCTACCGATGACGAATTCAGGCATAACTTCTAGGGTCCTCAAAATATTTTCGCTGTACAAGATGAACAGGTCCGGTGAAAAGACACATCCTTGTCTTACGCCTCTTTCTGTCGTTGTATATCTGCTGAATTCGTTACCAGTCCGTATATAAGTGGTCTGTTGCCAGTAAAGATTCTTGATTACTCTTAAGTCTTTCCCAAATATGCTGAGCATCTACATCAATTCTTTTTGACGTATTTTGTCAAACGCCTTCGCATAATCAATAAAGCACAGGTATAAGTCCTTCATTTGTATAGCCCTTTCAGAGAGCACCCTAATCATACATATGGCGTTCCTTGTTCTAGTGTCTTTGACGAAACCGCACTGTTTTTGTCTTATCTCTGGCCTGATTCTGCTTCTCACTCTATTCATCAAGTCTACTTTTCATAATACTTCTTTGTATCACCGACTTTGTTCCATGGTTTTGTTAAATCATGATCAATAGAAATATATCTCATTGTTTGCCTTCATTTATAACGAAATGATTCAGCATCCTCTGTCAATGAATACATAGTAATAAAAGTAGAAATTACAAGTAGAATAATGATAAGAGCTTAGCGAAGACTTTCAGAAGATATTTATTTTGGTGGTATTCCAGACGGACAGATGTGAAGAGTCTTATTCCCATAGGTAACCTTAAATCTGAGCCGACGACTGTGAAATCCATGTTGATCGAGATGGGCTTGCTAGCGTTTAAACTAAATATACCAAAAGAGGTAGCATTTTTCCTAGAGGTTTATACACAGATGACATTTCCCAGGAGCTATGTCTTGTCACAAATTATAAACAGGATTTCGTTATGAAATAAAAATTGACTATAAAGTGTCGATTAGTTCACGAGTAGGTAACCCTACTTTTGGTTTACATTCACTGAGGAATGCCGATAAATGATCAACGTATCAATGGATTTTAAAATTTATATATTTCTGGAATTAATGGCTGTACAAATTTATCGAGCGAGTGCGCGATGGTTCTGTAGTAAATATTGGACGATTTTGTCTTCCTGCTTGTTTTTCCTTTCAAATCTTACGGTGTGTGTGTGGTTTGAAGGGTTCTGAAGTTATTATATATTCACTGATCGATTGAGCGATCGAGCCGTGATTCTGTAAGTGTTGGAGGATAAAAAAACAGATTTGATAAACAGCAAAATGATTTCTATGTAAAGCTTACAAAAGAACACACTCAAAGATAGATAAACGCATGCGTACACATAGATATATAAATACAAACGTACACACACGAATACATAAATACGCACATAGATACATAAATACACACGCAAATACATAAATAGACATAAACATACACACAAATACATAGACAAGCATAGACATAAATATTCACACAGATACATTAATACAAACACAAATACCTAAATACACACGTGCACGCAGATATATAAATGCATGTAGCGGAACTCTGGATCCTGATTGGTCATCTAATCGCAAAATTCAAAATACGTCAGAGAAACGGTTTTTCCACGGCTAAAGAAAAAAATCATGGCCAGTTCCACCCCAAGTGACTGGTTAAATATTTAAGGATAGTCCCTAACCAGTTACGGCAGTCAGTCAGAGGAGGCGGTTCGCTAACTAAAGTGTAACGACAACTTCAAATCGACCCGGAGATAAGGTCAGATAGCACCTTCTTCTATGTCTCTTTCTCCGTTATCCTTTTCAACAATTACTACTAGAAAATCTTGTACGAATTCTTGATACCTTATCTTTCTCATTGGACATTCATTTCTGCGAATTCTTGTTAATCCTCCTTTTAATAAATTACTATTTAAACATTCAGAATGTATATTTTATTATTCCACTCTTCACACATTCCAACTGACAACCAACATTCTGATGATGAAAAACTTCTGATCATAATTCTGATGATTATAACCCTGCATCTAAACTTGTAATCTGTAGGGAGTTCGGCTAAGTAAGACACAAGACCGAACAAAAGAAACATTAACCAGCTCCCTACACTTCAGGCTACAATGACCGAATTAATCATGTTCCCGTCCATGAAAAAGAAAGCGCGGATATATGGGATACAAATGGAAGTCACCTTAGAATTTATTTCTTTACTAGCAGTATAGCCCGGCGTTGCTCGTGTGTAATGAAAGCTTTAAAATTAATCCATGGTCCTGGAGCTCAGACTCATCCTAAAGAATATTTGTGTGAAGTTTGGTGAAAATTGTGGATTTGTAATTGCAGATAAACAGACACACACATAAACATCTTGCATTTTTTATATATATATTATCAATTTTCTGCACTATTGTAAGAACTGCAACCTTGAAACTTCTGAATATCGTTTCTTATGTCTTTGCCTATGAGTGTATCAAATTTGATTAAAATCGAACCACTTTTTTGATTTTCGATATTTATCGGGGGTACCTCGACACAAAGTCTATCTAAGAACACTCTTAGACGCTTATAGTACAACTGTGTAAATTTTAAAGAAAATCGGATCAGCCGTTTCGGAGTCTATAGGTAAAATATTCCAACTGACAACCAACCTTCTGACGATGAAAAGCCTGCTGATCATAATTCTGATGATTATAACTCTGTAACTTGTAAGCTGTAGGGAGTTCGGTTAAGTAAGACACAAGGCCGAACAAAAGAAACATTAACCAGCTCTCAACACTTCATGGACACATACACAGATACATAAATACACACGTATACATAGATACATACATACACACATACACACACAGATACATAAATGTAGACGTACACAGACTGATATAAAATACACACAGATACATAAATACACACGCATATATGCAAATACATAAACATACACGTACACACAAAATCATAAGTAATAAATTACACTCACAAACACCTTCTGAAACAAAAACAAACACGTGCATGAGGTCGAGTTTCGATCCCGGCCAGAAGCAAGTGGATGTGTCTACCCACACTGATGAGCTGTGATACAGCGAAACATTCTTGTATGTGGATGTTTTTAACTTTTCGGCAAGCACTTACAATGTCATATTTACACCAACACTGAGATATTGTATTGTGGGGACCTACCTACAAACGGACTCGTCCACACCTTTATAATATGTCTAACAACTGTGAGTAAAAAGTCACTGAGGAATAGCCACAGAGAGAGTCAATGAGTGAGTCAGGACGCCTGCGAGAGAAAGTACTCTCCAGTCCCCGTTTACTTTTGTACTACGTTTTCCGAGAATACACTATTCAACCTTATATCCGAGTCCGTGTTATCTTTCTAGGGCCCTTCGGTCATAACACATTGGTATACACAGGCAGACGTATAGAAAACACGCATATGCACGCACACTCATGAGCACAAACACAGGCACAGCATGAGCTGAGAGTTGTGCATATTGATACACACACACACACACACACACACACACACACACACACACACACATCTATATATATTTATGTAGATTGTTACGCAAAAATAAAATTTTATTTATATGTGTAATTGTTACACACGTATAGATAGGCAGATAGATATATTGTGCGATAAGTAAATTTTTGCCATTTTATATTTTTAAATTCAAGATTACGAATTGTTTTTTTTTATTTTGTCCACTGCACCATATAGTCGGGTCAGTTGGGTACTCTCTGCGAGAAAAAAAGCACCATGACACACTTCACTCCATGAGAAATTTGGAAACTGCGTTCTGTACTGCTTAGTATTCGTGCCAGAAGCTCCACCATGTATTCACTTAAGCACTTGGGAAAGGTATTAATCCGTCCCTTCCCTCCAGTTATGGGTAAATAACAGGGTAAGACTTAGGGGCCCTGCTCTTAAAAACAAATCCAAATGAATCTTGATACTCGAAAAGAAAAATGTATTACTAGACACAAAACTTTTATAAAAACAAGAATAAATTTTTGAAAGAAAACGGTATTACCAGCAATAAATAAATAAAATTTAGTTGGCAATAAATGACCTACCGAGGCTGATATGCCATAAAAACAAAACAACCAACTGAAGCTCCAATACAAACATTTCAGAGAGTATCGGTGTTTAATAAGGAGCAAAGGATTCGGAAAAAAGGTTGCTTTGTCTACAGTTTCTTCTTGACGCAAATGATATTTCCCAGGAGGTTATGTCTTGTCACAAATCATAAACAGGATTACGGTCTGAAATAAAAAAAAATGACCGTAAAGTGTCGATCAGCACAGTAGTAGGTAACCTATTTACGGTTCACGTTCTCTGAAGAATGCCGAAAAATGATCAACGTTGGATTTTAAAATTTATATATTTCTGGAATGAACGGCTGTACAAATTGATCGCTCGACCGAGCGATGGTTCTGTATTACGTATTGGAGGATTTTGTCTTTCTGCTTGCTGTTTTTCCTTTCAGATCTTATTGCGTGCGTGTGTGGTTTGAAGGGTTCTCAAGCTATTATATATTCACAGATTTCAAATAGCGCATAACATTCTAGAGAGTGCGATTGGTAAATTGTCACCATTTTATATTTTTTATTTTACATGTGCATTGTTTGTTTTTGATTCTAGTGACTGCACAGTATTGTAGGGTCAGTTGAGCACCGATTGTTAGAAAAAAAACTCGTGACGCCTGAAATTTGGAAACGGCATGCTTCGTATTTACGTTAGAAACTTCAACACGGACATCTCAGAGTGTTTGGGTGTCTATCTGAGTACAATGCAGAGGATTCGGAAATATTCGGAAAGAATTGAACGATATATCCAGTCAACATTATGATGATTGTAGGGATCACTAGTGATGGCGAGGTTAGGCTTCCATTTACATTTTCACAAGGCCCCAGACTCAACACGGAGGCCTAATGCGATTGTGATATTGGGATCGCAAGGGCTAAATATCTTAATGAGACAGGAAACTGACAGACTTTATGCAGTATTGATGTCTATCTCTATATTGTAATTTATAATTCTATCTGATTCAAAATTATCTTTACTTATAATGGCCGGCTAATCTCGTTTCGCGATTATATCATTCTGCTAGGCTGGATAACCATTCCCTGTTGCAGACACCACCTCTGGCATATTTGTGTTCAACACCGATGGAACCTGTGTTTCATACTGAATTTATCCTGAGATAAACAAACATCAATAATTCCCTAGTAATACAGTCTATCAATTTCACTTACATGGCACTTGTCAACACGTTGCATATAGTTGAAATTCCTTGGACACAAAATAACATTGAAATCTCACGGGGTATATTAAGGGCAAGAGAGATAGAGGAAGGTAGCGAGCCACATACCTGATGGGCTTGTGAGAATCCGTGGCGTAACAGACGGTGTGGGTCTTAGAAAAAGGAGAAAAACTGATAAAAAGCAGTAGAGAGACTTGATCCCTTATATCCGAAAGCTTCATAATTTCTTTTTACTCTTTTCACCCCAAGCAAGGTGGGAATGCCACTTCTACGCAAGGGTTACAGGCAGTAAACGTGAGAGAGACTTATTATTTGACGAAAGAACAAAAAATGTTTATGGCTCTTCGTCTCCAATTTGTTGTGGAGTTGTGGCAAAACTTCGGCGCAAATATGTAGTGACCGATTTGGTTGAAAGTAAAACACGAACACAAGAGATAGGTTCAAAAGAGTATATTAGTATAACAAGGAACGAGATATTCAAAGAAAGTGTTAATAATAAGTAACTAGAAATAAGTAAGTCTGAAGGTATTATTGCGCTGCTTATTGCCTGAATAGTAGCTGTCGTCAACTGCCGTTAACTGCTCCTGTTAACTGTTTTCCGGAATTACGCAGGTAATCACATATAACAAGAGGATGAGTCCATTCCTCGTAGGATGGCATAATAACAGAAAGATAGCGATTGTCGTTGAAATTTTTTAAGGTTGTTATTAGGGAAACAAGTAAATGGAAGGAAGCTCTACTGACGAGAAGTCCGATAAAAGAAACTGTTAGAGTCGAAGTGGTGGTTGTATTTTGCTATTTCAACAGTAAAAGGGTCAGAACTAGATGCCAATGAAAATTCATGTATCCAGGAAACCAGGAAAGAAAGCTCGTCAAAGCAGTTGCTATGAAAATATTTGTGAAAACGACAGATGCCAAGTGAGGATCGATTACATTTCAGATCATTCTTGGGATTTTATTAGGATTTTGTCAATAGTCTCAAGATATAAAAGAGTTCCACCAGAGCAGATATGGCAACAGTATTCAATGCAAAAATGAGTAGTGAATTTGGAAAATTGCGAAATTGAATTTTGAGGAGAAAAAAATTCTAGTAAGATACAGTGATCCAACTTTCCTATCAGTAAATATAGTTATTTGATGTAATGGCTCCACTTTATATCAAGGTAAAACGTGAGTCGGTGACTCCTGGAGTCCAGCGTCGGGCCAGGATGGCAGAATGAAAAAGTTTCTTGAATTTTAAAAGTTACTTTTACGGCTAAAATCTGTCCAATTAATGAATATGACGATAGGCATAAATTACAAGGAATCCTGAACTGAATATTTTATTCAATCTACGAAAGTAGAATGTTTTCGTTTCATAGCTCATGCCTTGTGATATCTTTTTGTTTTTATTTTTTTATTTAGTACTCATTAGTTATTGCTTGTCCGTTTTCCACTGAGTGCAAGTACACACTAGGGAACGAACTAACACTTATTATATCACAAATTCACAAACCAACACTTTTAATTCATTAAGTTATTGCCCCGTAGGAGAATCCTTGGAGCCTTATACCTAGACGAAAAGTATACCCTCGTTAGTTAAAGAAAATGCTGAATTTATAATACTTGGTAAGTTTTTTGGATAACTATACACCTGATAAAGACCGGAGAGAACAACAATCGAAACGTTGTGATAACGAAACAAATCTAGCGTCTATGGACCAAATGTAAGTCGTGGTAAATCAGACAGAATTAAGCAATATATTTTGAATCTTAAATTTAACACTCCACATATCGTCATATTTTGAGTTGGAACACCAAAAACTATCAAATCAAGTTTCCGTGGGAGGGGAGACTTTCCCAAATTAAAAACAAATTTATTCTCTGAAGAGGGTCAAAGTGGTTGAACGAACTTGGAGAAACAATGTAGGTAAATATATTTATAATCTCGAGAAACCAATCTAGCTATTGCCCCCCCCCCCCCAAAATAAATAAACAGTCAAAAACAACATCAAAACGACGAAAATCTTCTTAAAAGACATATTTCGTGGTCGCCCTTCAAATACACCTATTTATACGTATGTAAAGGATAAATAAGAATATTTTATCCTGGTATGTATGGATGGAGATGGTATGAGCGGGTGATATGTACATGTCCGTGTATAGGCGTGTGTACGCACGAACATATGTATAAAGAATGCACTTTTGAATAATGTTCAGTTGGGAATAAGTGTATGAATCGCCTAAAAATAGTTTGTGCACTTTTTAAACCTTACGTGAACAGGTTACGATATATATATATATATATATATATATATATATATATAGAGAGAGAGAGAGAGAGAGAAAGAGAGAGATAGAGAAATGTACAGGCTGATACTGATAAGACATCCAGACAGACATGAACAGGCTTAGATAGGTCGATCGGAGGTGAAGATATTTGAATTCATTGTACATTTCGCTTTCGGAAAAATATTATTCATATTTTATATTCAGGTTTTTATGCGTTGGCACACGTGAACATTTGTCTCTTAAAAATAGTTACCTACGTTGTTCGGTGGAAAATGTATAGGATATATGCTAAGAATGGACATCTAATCCATGTTTACTTTCATTTATATATATATATATATATATATATATATATATATATATGATGCATGAAGGACTTCTGTAAACATTATTTATTCTGTAGGAAGAAAATTGTGGCTATCTGCTCGGATTACCGAGTAAGTCCTCAAAACTAATTCGGTTTCCAAAAATGTATAGACAGAACTGAAGCCAATACAGAGAATAAGTTTATAGTCGCCGGAAAATTACTTTAAGCACACACACACATACGCATAAAGTGTGTATGTTTTCGCCCGTACGCGTGTTGGTTTGCGGGGGATAGAGAGATGGAAAATTTTTCTATCAAAACGCTGCTAATATTTGTATTGAGCTGAAAGAGTGGATCATCTAGTTTAGACTTTCCTCTGGGAATTTAGAGATCAGTCAGTTGAATGTCATACGTGATAAACTCTTGGGGTGATCATGTCTCGCAGTAGGTTGACAATGCTTTCTTCAGTAGACTGGTTGCCAGTCAAGGCTATAGAACCCAATCTGTCCTATTATTTAACCCATAACTGGAGAGAAGAGACGGATTAATACCTTTCCCACAGACATCCGAAGAGACTCCGACTGACACCAAATCGGTCGAGTTTCGATCCCGGCCAGAAGCAAGTGGATATGTCTAGCCACACTGATGAGCTGTGATACAGCGAAACGGGCTTGTATGTTGATGACTAATATATATATTATCAATTTTCTGCACTATTGTAAGAACTGCTACCTTGAAACTTGTGAATACCGTTTCTTATGTCTTTGTCTATGAGTGTATCAAATTTGATTAAAATCGGACCACTCCTTCTATAACCCGATTTTTTCGATTATCGATATTTATCGGGGGTACCTCGACACAAAACATAGCTAAGAACACTCGCAGACGCTTTAGTACAACTGTGTAAATTTTCAAGAAAATCGGTTCAGCCGTTTCGGAGTCTATAGATAACGGACGCACACACACAGACAAAGTTCCATTTATAAATAAGTTTAGATTGCTTCTGCCAACCTTCACTGATATTGTATTGTTGTATAATTAATTTTATTGTACTATAATAAATTTTTGTAGGCATTTTTTGAAGATCTCGTTATACCTATGTCAACTTTCATGAGTTTAAATCGCATCACATTCACCTTCATCTAGATTCTAATTCTCACCTTATTAAATCAGATTTTGATGACAGACAATTTGATATCACTCTTTTGTGAAAAAAAATTATAACTATCAATTTTCTTTGATGTTTTCCGGAAAGTTCAGGAAAGCATCTTCATATTTGCATAGAAGGGGTCATTTCAGAAAACAAAGGAAGGCAACATAATTTATCTTCTGGCAGAGATTAAACAAAAATAAAAAGAAGAACACGCCAGTTGATATATTGAGTTGCGCAGAGCTGTTTATGGACGCCGAAAATGAGACAGGCCGTTTCCTTCGTTTCGGTATGAATGTGCGTTAGGTGGTATGAATACGCCCCTTTTCACCACTTCAGACAATGTTCCGTAGCTTTGCATGGCAATCAGTCTAGGGGAAAGGAAACTCCGAAGTAAAAACCGGAAAATACCTAGTATAGAGATGTTTAGATGTGGCACAAGACCGAATCGATAGAGCACCCAACAAGGATCAAACTCACTGCTCGGTCGTAATTGATCTAGTTTGTTAACCATTACACCACGCCGAAGTGTTCTGATAGGAAGTGTAAAGGGTAAATATAAAAAAACAGGCTAAATGATAAACAATTTATATAACACAATCCTTCGTTGTTTATAACGAAAAAGATCCAGATTGAATCATTCAATTTCTTTTTTTTTTAATTTCAACCTAAACAAAGCAATAAAGCTACTAAAACGCAAGGGGTTACTGAGTATGAAATAAGGTAAAAAAATGATAAAATATATTAAGGAGATCAAACAATAAATTAAGACAGAATATAACGATTGACATTACACTAAAAATTTTGAAGATCAACGTTGACTGAAAAGCAAAAGACCGAAAGAGATTTCCACAATTACAAGAGGAGGCATTACTAGCGTAGAATTTACGGCTACATCTAGCTATTTCGACAGTAAGATGGTCAGAAATAACTGCCAATCTAGTGCTGAACTTACATTCGTAAATTCAATATACGATAGATAAAAGTTCATCAGTGAATGTATTCATAAAGAATACGCAGAGAACCTACATTATAACAGGGAGAAAGTGACTAAATCTGAGATGCAAGATCACAAACGATAATATTGCCTCTTCTTTGTATTTGTTCATGTAACTTTAAAGTGCGGTTTGGTGCAGTAGGTATCGACTCGGAACTACAAAACTTAGTGCCGAGTTCGAATTCCAGTTGAATTCCTAACATTCTCTTACACACAAATACCCTTTGAAAAGGCATTAATCCGTCTATTCCCTCCAGTTATGGGTTAAATAACCTGACAGATTGGGTTGTATATCCTTGGCTGGCAAGACATGATCGCCCAAAGCCTGTATCACGAATGGAACCTAACTTACTGACTGATATGACTGTCTCATTAATTTACAGTTGAGCTGGCAAGGTGTAACCGTTTGATCTTCAATCGCTATCTAATGTCCTTCTGATTATTCTTTTTTTTTCTGTAGAAGCTACTTAGTAATATTTCTGTTTTCTGATTTTTTCATGCGAAGTAACCTCTTGTGTATTAATGGCTTTACTGCGTTGTTTGGGTTTATGCATACATTGTTGAGTTGTGATAATACTTAGTTGTTTGTTAGTGGTTTTCTGATAAAAATAAATTTTCCCAAGCAGGTTCTTTTTGTCTTAAAGTGCTTAATATCTTCATAAATGTAATGCTTTAATAGAATTAATGTGGAGAAGTTTATCACTTAAATGGGCAGCCATGCCGACTGTCATAGAAACACCTATTCGCACTCAGTAAAATGAAATTGACAAAATAAAAAGCAAAAAATCATCCACCAGTAAATATTTCATCTATATATATATATATATATATATATATATATATATATATATATATATATATATCATGGCTTATAATGTCAATTTATAACTTATGCTCTAATATTACTTAAAATTATTAATTTTAAATTCATGACCCACACAATACTTATTGACTCTTCAAAACATCAATATACCATAATTAGTTAATTCTAATTTTAAACTAAACAATCTAGCTCCTTTATGAAGTAATATATAATTAAATTTTAAAAAACCTAAAACCAAATCTTCTGTAAAAAAAACTTGTCTACACATTTGTATAAAGTATGTTCTTTGTATGTATCTTACCCTGACAAAATAAAAAAGTGTCATGTTATGGCATAAAGCAACAATGTTCTTCACACGACCTACATGTTCAACTCTGTAGTTTAACCTAATTCGCACTTTGTTTGAGTAATATTAACACACCCACAAATATATTGTTTAGCTTCCTCCAACCACCCCTCTTTATTTTCTGAATAGCTATGAATTCATCTTATATTTTTAAAATAAATCCTTTTCACTACTTGTTTTTAAAATATAACCTGAAAAAACAAACAATATTATTCTGAAACACGAAAAGCTTTATGTATAATGCTTTTATAAATCATTGTAATAACAAAATTACAATATATATATATATATATTGAAAATTCTCGATTACCTTAAAATATACTTAATTATATGGCAAATTATTGTCTATCAGACCACAACTCAATTACTGTAGTTTAACTACAGTGAACTTGATTCATATTCTGATGACGGCTGTGTCTGACTGTTAAATTAACTACAGTCATTGGGCTAGTCTGAACAAAATGTAGCAAATAATTATTTTACGCTATTACAGAATTCCAGAATCCAGGATATATATCGACGATTTTTCTGACATTTTTTTGCCATTGAACAAAAATCAAAATAACTTTGCGACACTTTCAATTTCTTCACTTTAATTTTCTATTTAAGTCTCGTTTATTTTCAAACTTAGCAAATTGCTGTATATTCCACTTTATTTAGCTATTTTTTTTTATTTCTGCAAAGAAATAAACAAAGAGAAAGAAAAAACGACTAAATAATTAAAAGGGAAATAGATCAAAACCGTCAAATATCAGTCGTGTTCGAAATAATTGTATCATTATCACCGTCTGAAAATAGTGTTCATGATAAAAATAAAAGTACTGTCTGCAATATCTTATTTAATTGTCGAATTGCTATCAAAGCAAGACATCGCGTAGAGGTCTTTTCATGACAGCTGTTTACGATGTCATCTTTTGTCATCGCTACACATATTATTCTTCATTTTGTATTTCCATCTATATTTGGTCTGATTAATCACAATCAACATCTTTTTCTTCTTCTTTTTTTTTTCTTCTTCTTTTTCTTTTTCTTCTTCTTTTTCTACCTCTTCTATTAAATTATTGTCTTTATTATTTTTGCATTTCACTCTTCTACTTCCTCGTCTATTTTTTCGTCTTCTTTTTTATCTACTTTTTTATTCGGATTTCACTTATTTTATGTTTACTCATCTTTTTCTTATAACTCCCCATTGTTTACATTTAATCTCATTTGTTTTTTTTTTCTTCTTCTTCTTCTTCTTCTTCTTTTTCTTCTTCTTCTTGGAAAAGCAATATTTCTTTGTGATTTAGTTTTTCTATTTCTACCCCCGTCTTTTTTTACCCCCGTCTTTTTTTACCCCCGTCTTTTTTTACATTTTTTTACATTCTTTTTACATTCTTCTTCTTCTACTTCTTCATCATCTTCTTCTTTTTCTTCTTCTTCATCTTCTTCCTCTTCCTCTTCTTCTTCTTCTTTCACTTCTTCTTCTTCTTTCTCCTCTTCTTGCTTTTTTCTTCTTTTTCTTTTTTCTGTTTCTTCATTTTTCTCTTCTTCCTCTTTTTCTTCTTTTTCTTCCTCTTCTTTTTCTTCTTCTTCTTCCTCTTTTTTTCTTCTATTAAATTATTGTTTTTGTTATTTTTGCATTTCACTCTTCTACTTCCTCGTCTATTTTTTCGTCTTCTTTTTTAACTACTTTTTTTTTTCAGATTTCACTTATTTTATGTTTACTCATCTTTTTCTTCTTATTGTTTATATTTATTATCATTTAGTTTTTACCTTTTTCAAATATCTTCTTCTTCTTCTTCTTCTTCTTCTTCTTGGAAAACTAATATTTCTTTGTCATTTATTTTTTTTCTACTTTCGTCTTTTTTGTTTCTTCTTTTTACTTTCTTCTTCCACTTCTTCTTTTTTCTCTTCTTCTTTCGCTTCTTCTTCTTTCTTTTCATCTTGCTTCTTCTTCTTCTTCTTCCGCTTCTTGTTTGATTCTTCTTCTTCTTTTGTTTCTTTTTCTTCCTCCTCCTCCTCCTCCTCGTTTTCTTCTTCTTCTTCCTCTTTTTATTTTATTTTTCTTCTTCTTCTATTAAATTATTGTTTTCGTTATTTTTGAATTTTACTCTTCTACATCCTCATTTCTTTTTTTTCTTTCTTTTCTTCTATTTCACTTATTTTGTTGTTACTCTTCTTCTTTTTCTTCTTATAGCTCCCTATGGTTTATATTTATTCTCATTCTCTTCTTCTTCTTCTTCTTCTTTCGTACTTCTCTTCATTTATTTTTTCATCACCCTCACTATCCCCATTCTCCTTTCATATTTAGCACTTACTTTCTCCTTGCTGTTGGTATTCTTTTTCATACAGAATGGATCTTCTCCATCATATTTAAGAAGACATGCATATAAGAAAGTTTGTTGCTAAAATATACCACACACACACACACACACACACACATATATATATATATATATATATAGGGCCGTAGCTGATGCTAAAAAAACACCGGGTACAGAGAAAATACCCCGGATTTATTAGCTGACAATGTGATGACGTCATCAGTGTCATCCGTTTCCAGAAACTATGATATTTGCGGATTTTTTCGGCTATTCCAATGGAAATTAGGCACAGAAAGTGAACGAAAGCAGGAAATCAGGTTCGGACTTTCTGAGTATAACCAGTATTTTCTCCCACACTCAACTCGTCCGGAGTGCACCCACCCGACTTCCCTATTAGAACTGAGGCCAAACTGCATGACGTATATATTACCCCGACAATAGTATCCAGAGTAATTTCAAAACTCGACCCCCATAAGGCGTGTGGAGACGATGGAATCCCGGTGATAGTCCTTAAGAGGTGTGCCCCTGAACTTTCCCCTGTCCTCTCTAAACTGTTTAACTACTGCCTTTCTGCTTCCTGCTTTCCTGCATGCTGGAAATTCTCCTCAGTCGTTCCTGTCTTTAAGAACTGTGGTGAACCCTCGGACCCATCCAACTATCGCCCTATCAGTCTTCTACCAATATTCGGGAAAGTGTTCGAGGCTATAATAAATGCTGAAATAGTTCATCATCTCACCGCCCACAAACTGTTCTCCGACAGGCAATATGGATTCCGATTTGACAGGTCCACAGCCGACCTGCTAACTACTGTAACGGAGTACATGCTACAGGCCCTTGATGAGTCTGACGAGGCTCGCGCGGTTGCTCTGGATATCTCCAAGGCTTTCGACAGGGTTTGGCACCCTGGCCTCCTATGCAAACTACGCGGTTATGGTATTACCGGTCGCCTGCTTGACCTAATCCAATCTTTCTTAAATAACCGCAAAATGAAGGTCGTTCTGAATGGGCGTGCCTCTTCGTCCTACAGCACGAATGCTGGTGTCCCACAAGGCTCTATCCTGGGCCCAACGCTCTTCCTTATTTTCATCAACGACCTCCCAGATGAGATCAGGTCCCAAGTAGGCATCTACGCAGATGACACTACAATATACTCCCGCTCCAGTAAGAAACCTGTCGTGGCGGACAGACATAATCTCGCTGCTGACCTTGAGCGGGATCTACACTCTGTGGTGAACTGGAGCAAGAAGTGGCTTGTCAACTTCAATTCCTCTAAGACCAAGCTGTTGTCTGTCAACCATTACAGGCAACCTCTTCTGCCTCCCATAAGCATGGACCAGATGATTCTCCCGGAGAGTAATACACTACGCCTCCTCGGACTTACCCTGTCCTCAGACCTCAAATGGAACCACTATATTGAATCCATAGCAAAATCTACTGCTAAGAAGATTGGGTCACTATGTCGATCCAGGATGTTTTTTCCACCTGAATCCATCCTGCATATATACAAGTCAACCATCCGTCCGTGCATGGAGTACTGCTGCCATTTATGGTCAGGTGCCCCTGCCGTTCTCCTCGGTGTTCTTGACAAGCTCCAAAGGAGAGTCTGTAATGTGATAGGTACTGATCTGGCGACTCGTCTGCAGCCACTTTCCCATCGTCGAAATGTGGCCTCCCTCTGTCTCTTCTATAAATACTTTCATGGCTTCTGCTCGGATGAGCTTAAGTCACTGATGCCTCCTCAACAGGTGTTTACCCGTTCAACCAGACTGGCAACTGGGTCCCACCCATTCACAGTCAGGTTAGCCAAACGCAGACGACAATTCTACTCCTGCAGCTTCCTCTCTCGCACTTCCCGCCTGTGGAACTCACTCCCGTATTCTTGCTTTCCTGACGGCTACTACCTCCAGAAATTTAAAAGCAAAGTTAATACTCACCTACTAACCACTGGCCTCTAGCTCTCTCCCCTCCCTGTATAACCTTCCCTTTCTCTCCGCCCATCTACCTGTCATTGCACCTGCTTTCTCAGTTTTCTATTGTTCCTTTCTAACTAGCTTGTACTCCTCACTCTTTTCTAATTAATCTTTCTACATTTATGTAACCCCCTGCACATCAGTGGCGTTTCTGCCTTGCTCGGGGTGAAATGATTTAAAAAAAAAAAAAAAAAAAAACAGATTTTTACTGCGTTCATTCGGATGTTTTCTTCATTTTTCTTTCTTTCTTTCATTCTTTCTTTCTTTCTTTTTTTCTTTCTTTCTTTCTCCGTCAATTGCTGAGTTTGATTTCTGACGAAGACATTTTATCTTGCCCGGATTTTCACTATGATTGCACGGATCGGCCCGGACCCGTGCCCAGTGTGCCAATAGTCAGATACGGCCATGTATATATATATATATATATATATATATATTAGTTGAATATATGGATCGAAATCCGACAAGATGAATAAAATAAAAATAAAAAAAAACAAGTAGCCTAGTAGGAAAAAAGAGTCTTTAATCTAACCGGTTTCACTTTTAACAAGCTTCTTTAGAGATTTAATAAGAACGAATGATTTCAAAATCCGAGATACAGTATTTTTAAAATGAGTTATATTTTCAAAAGTCAAATACGTTTCACGTACAAAGCAATAAATGAATATTAAAACGTAGAAGATAAAACTTGTGTTTGTTAAACTGTATGTGTCACAGTGTTCTTTTTAAATAAAATAAGAGAAAAAATTTATGAATGTATGTGGTGAGAGAAATCAAATGATGGAACGATTTTAATTCTAAGGTTAGAATCATGTATGAATCCTAAACGAAATATATTTCCGTGAAGTTTCTAGTAGAAATAATGTTAAATAACGTTAACGGTTAGTTTCTTTCAAGGGAATAAAATATAACTATGTATTGAAATTATTATAATAACATAAGTAATATATAAATAAGAACCATCCATATAAATTATCATAAAAATATCAACGGTTAGAATCTTTCAATGAAATAATAAATTACTAAATAAAATGTGAAATTTATAATAATGAGAAAGAAAGAATGATAATCATAAACAACTCTAAATTATATATAATAATAATTCACTTATTCTATTCATATATATATATATATATATATTTTAAATATATATATATTATTTTAAATCCTAGTCATGAGTTAACTCCCTTTAAATCTGTAAGTTACTTAAGTTAAACACTGCTGAATCGTGGTATTGAACTCACAACACTTTGGGTCAAGTCACAGGAACTAATCAACGTCTTTGTCCAGTGAGCCATGTATCCTTAAGGAAGATCATATACGCCAGTGATTGTAATAAAGGGTTCGGTTCGAAATTCCAATCACCTGAAGAAGGCCGAAACGTCGTACAGATGGCAACAAAGATGATGACAATAGTCCGAATAATGTAATTACTCTAAGTATTACCTTATCTCAATAATATAGACACATTATCTTAAATGCGAAATATATTTTTTAATGAAAAACTAATCCTGCAATATATGATAGCACAAATATTGCGATAGCCAAATATATTTTATTAAAGTTTAAATTACCTAACGGTTAATCTATATTCAGCAACTGGAGAGTCTTGCTACTGATGATATAATAAGATATATATATATATATATATATATATATATATATATATATATATATATCTTATTCATTATCTGGGTCTGACGAGCCGCGATAATAACATCAGGACGTTGTGAAATATGCATTACTCATTGTAATAATCTAAAATCTTATATATATATATATATATATATATATATATATATATCACTTTAAAGGTCATATGTATTGGATATCTATATTTATGTAGAAATATAGAAAATGTATATAGTTTTAGTATTTGGTAAGATTTTTTCACTACAACTGAGCAGGTTCATGTCTACTTCGAAGTTTTGTGAAGACACCGTTCGGATGTCTTCACTCATCAGGGCTGGGTTTCGAGTAAGAAATCCGCGAAAGAAATTTCACAGATAAACTCAATAAAAATAATAAACCTTAAAACTATAAACCATAAAAAACAGAAATAACAAACAAATTAATTAACCGGGTTGGGTCACTCTGTCGGGCCAGGATTTTTTTTCCACCTGAATCCATTCTGCATACATGCAAATCAGCCATTCGTCCGTGCATAGAGTACTGCTGTCATATATGTTCAGGCGCCCATTCAGAGATCCGAAGGCGAATTAGCATGACGAAGGAAACATTCCAGAACCTGAGTCATGTATTAAGAGACAGGACAATTTCGCTAGAAACTAGGAAGAATGTACTGGATAGCTACGTGAATAATATGGCAGTGAATGCTGGACAATATCATCAAAGATGAAGGAAAAACTTGAAGCAACTGAAATGTGGTTCTACAGAAAGGTGCTGCGAATCTCATGAATCGAGCATGTGAGCAATGATGAGGTATTGGAAATGATGGAAACAAAAAGGAAATTAATACTGAGCATCAGGAAGAGACAGCTGAAGTTCCTGGGACATGCAATGAGGAAGGAGGGCTTGGAGAATATGAGGCCAGATAGAGGGAAAAGGAGACAGGGGAAAGCAGTGGATAACATATTTGAAGGACCTAATCAGGTGGATGACAGAACGAGGATTGCACGGTGTAACAGGAGAAGGCGTGCTCAGAGCCACCAGGGACAGGGAAACATGGAAAGCCATGATCGCCTACGTCCTGAAGGGAGAGGGCACATAGAAGAAGAAGTTCCATTTTTATATGCACGTTATTTCTATTGGTCGTGCTCAATCTCTCTATTCTGTGAATTTGTCGTTGAGCCATTTCTCCTCCGCCTGTCTGCATTTGCTCCTTTTTTCCTTGTGTAGTTTCCTGGATTCCGTCTTGTACGCGAACCATCATATTTGCATATTTGCATTGTATGGATAAATAATATGCCAGACTGGGTTCTGCAGAATTGGGCAACAACTAGTCTAGGATATGAATTTACTCGAGCCACAATATTAGCAACTAGGTCCCATCCTTTTACTGTGAAACCAATAAATTGTAAACGCAAATTCTACTCCATCAGATTCTTTTCTCGCACTTCCCGCCTGTGAAATTCCCTTCCATTTACTTGCTTTCTCTACAGCAAGAATCTCCAAGAATTTAAATGTAAAGTCAATATTCATCTCCTATCTCACTAACCTGCATCCTCTCTCTCTCTCTCATGCTCGCTTCTTCGTCCAATCCACTCTCATCAGTATTCTCATCCTTCTCCTACCCGCTTCCTGAAACCCCCTATAACCTGTCACTGTTTCTTATAATTTTCCTCCTATGTAACCCCTGCAATAACAGTGGCAATAAAATGCCTTGCGTGGGGCGATAGGATTATAAAAAATACTATATTATTATAATGTGGATATGAAGCATGGGATCAATTCTACATTACAATCAATATATAAACTGATCCCTCACTTTATGGCCACACTCATCCTTTTCTTGCCCATTTCCTGACACCTTCTATAACCTGTCCCTCTTTCACATAACTTTCCTCCTATGTAACCCCTGCAAAACAGTGGCAGTAGAATGCCTTGCTTGGGGCGATATGATTATAAAAAAAATTCCATGCTATTATAATGTGGATATAAAATGGGGGATCAATTCTACATTACAATCAGTATATAGACTGATCCCTGACTTTATGACAACACTCATCCTTCTCTTACCCACTTCCTGACACCTTCTATAACCTGTCACTCTTACTCATAACTTTTCAACTATATAACCCCCTACAAAACAGTGGCAATAAAATGCCTTGCTTGGGGCGATATGATCATAGAAAAAAGAAAAGAGGAGGAGAATACAATTCAAAATCTGGGGAGGGTCGTTTGGAGACCTCGTGTCTGTGTGTATTATTGTTCTCATTAATTCTTCAGAAATTATTATATGCATGCTTTTTTAATCGGTACGTAGATATATATATATATATATATATATATATACGTATGTATTGTTTCAGCCACACTTATAGTTAATAAAATATATGAAGTAAGACTGATCAGTAATAGTAAAGCTTAAATAAAACGTACAGTTATAAAATACAGTTAATATGAAGAGCTTTAACAACTGGTTTCTGACTTGTGACAATGGCTCATCAAATCAAGTTATATTTACTATTTAACTAGCAGTATAGCCCGGCGTTGCTCGGGTGTAATGAAAGTTTTAAAACTAATCCATGGTCCTGGAGCTCAGACGCAGCCTAAAGAATATTTGTGTGAAGTTTGGTGAGAATCGGATAAAAATTGTTGATTTGTATAAAGGACATACAAACTGATAAACAGACACACACACAAACATCTTGCCTTTTATATATATATATATATATATATATATATATATATATATATATATATTATCGATTTTCTGCACTATTGTAAGAACTGCAACCTTGAAACTTCTAAATATCGTTACTTATGTCTATGAGTGTATCAAATTTGATTAAAATCAGACCACTCCTTCTATAACCCGATTTTTTCGATTATCAATTTATGATATTTATCGGGGGTACCTCGACACAAAACCTAGCTAAGAACACTCGCAGACGCTTATAGTACAACTGTGTAAATTTTCTAGAAAATCGGTTCAGCCGTTTCGGAGTCTATAGATAACGGAAACACACACACACACAGACACACATACACACACACACAGACAAAGTTCCATTTATAAATAAGTTTAATATGAAAAAATGTAAAAAATACTATTTTATAATATTTGAATAATTGAACGCAAATTGAGGGCACAATACATAATTAAATCAATATAACATAGCTTAATGAGTTTAATAACCAAGAAGATATTTAAGGAGCTAATGAATTTCATACATATTATAGTTTTACGTTGCACATATATTTTCTTTATAATTTTAATTGTATTAATTCTTTATTTTGATTGTTGTTAGTTTTGTTTATATTATGTGTATATTATCGTCTCCATATATATATATATATATATATATATATATATATATATATATATATATATATATATATATGGAGTTTACAATGAAACCGATAAAATGCAGCCGTAACTTCTACTCCAATAGTTTCTTTCCTCGCACTTCCCGACTGTGGAATTCTCTTCCAAACGATTGCTTCCCCGACGGCTACAATCTCCAGGAGTAAGGTCAATAGACACCTCCTAACACACTAACCTGCTCCCATTCTATCAAACACTCTTCCCATCTGCCCAACCCTCATCCTCGGTGTCCTTACTCATCTGTCACCTTCCTCCTGACATTCCCTATGTCTAACCACTCCTTCTCTTTACCTTCCCCTATGTAGCCCCATGCTCAATAGTGGCAGTGGAATGCCTTGCTTGGGGTGAGATGATTAAAAAAAAACACTCTTCCCATCTGCCCAACCCTCATCCTCGGTATCCTTACTCATCTGTCACCTTCCTCCTGACATTCCCTATGTCTAACCACTCCTTCTCTTTACCTTCCCCTATGTAGCCCCATGCGCAATAGTGGCAGTGGAATGCCTGGCTTGGGGTGAGATGATTAAAAAAAAACACTCTTCCCATCTGCCCAACCCTCATCCTCGGTATCCTTACTCATCTGTCACCTTCCTCCTGACATTCCCTATGTCTAACCACTCCTTCTCTTTACCTT
>JBBBDQ010001289.1:62500-272497 GCA_037127315.1 Ascarosepion bandense
CGTTTTGGACTGATGGATCCAGTTTGTTGCTTTTTCGTCTGACAGTTAAGAGGTTGACACCAACAATATCCACGGTCTCACTGTAAAACTCGCCAGTGTATTCGTGTAGCGTTACAATTTTTGTTCGTTTCTTAGAGTAAGGTTCGTTGCAAACAATGCCCGGAGGACAACTAATCGACCGTTGGGACAGTCTGAGCGTAATAAAAAAAAACCGATGCAATCACAGATGAAGCAATATTTCTTCAAGACCAAATAAACTTCCTCATTTACCTTGAAAATAGATTCATATTACTGAACACCACTGCAAATAACCTAATCTGAGGAGAAAATAGAGATCGATTACACCCTGTCACCCCAATGGGTCTAAAACTGATCGTAATTTTTTTAATCATGTCACTCCAAGCAAGGCATTCCACTGCCACTATAGCGCAGGGGGTTACACAGGGCGATAGACGAGTTAAGATGTACATAGGGGGAGAGTTGCAAAGAATGGGAAGGTTAGTGTGTGAGGAGGTGTCTATTGACCTTACATTTAAACTCCTGGAGGTTATAGCCGTCGGGAAAGCAAACATGCGGAAGGGAATTCCACAGGCGAGAAAAGAAGCTATTGGAGTAGAAATTGCGGTTACATTTCATCGGTTTCTCTGTAAAAGGGTGAGTCCTAGTTGCCAATCTAGTGTCTCGTGCAAACTCACACCTAGGGGGCACCAGTGATTTAAGTTCATCAGAGCAGAAGCCATGAAAGTATTTATAGAAGAGGCACAGGGAAGCCACGTCACGCCGGTGGAAGAGTGACTGCAGGCGGTCAGCTAAGTCGGTATCAATCACGTTACAGATTCTTCGCTGTATTTTGTCAAGAAGCCCGAGGAGAATAGTAGGGGCACCCGACCAGATGTGGCAACAGTATTCAAAACACGGGCGGATGCAGGATAAATTTTCCGGGCCCTGCACAGAAATGGTGAAAGAAAAGAAACGGAAGCAATTGTTTCAATTAACTTGCACAAGGGTGTAGGTCGTATTGATTAGTCTATTTTCTACTACTGCAGGTAGCCTACCGAGATCCTTTTTTCTTCTATGTGCCTTGTTCTTTCAGGATGTAGACGATCGTGGTCTTCCACGTCTCCCTATCCCTGGAGGCTCTTAGCACGCTGTCTCCTGTTACACCACGCAACCCTCGTTCTGCCATCCACCTGCCCAGACTCATCAAGAATGTTGCACCCTATTTTCCCCTGTCTCTTCTCTATCTGGTGTGTTAGTATCAAATTCTTCAAGCCCTCCTTCCTCATTGCATGTCCCAGGAACTTTAGTTGTCTCTTTCTGAATCTCAGTATTAATTTCCTTTTCGTTTCCATCCTTTCCAAAATCTCATCATTGCTTACATGCTCGATCCATGATATTCGCAGCATCCTTCTGTAGAACAACATTACAATTGCTTCAAGTTTTTCCTTCATCTTTGATGATATTATCAAGCATTCATTGCCATATTGAAGAACAAACAACACAACATGTTGTCTTACCAGTTGCTTCAAGGTTTTCCTTAATCGTTGATGATATTGTCCAGCATTCACTGCCATATTGAAGAACTGACAATACTATAAGTTATAGCAATCCAGTAGTCACGTCTTTGTTTCTAGTGAAATTTTCCTGTCTCTTAATACTCTGCTTAGCTTCTAGAATGCGTTCTTCGCAATGCCAATTCACCTTCGGATGTCTGTGGGAAAGGTATTAATCCGTCTCTTCCCTCCAGTTATAGGTTAAATAATAGGACAGATTGGGTTCTATAGCCTTAGTCGGCAACCAGTCTACCACAGAAAGCAATGGCAACCTACTGCAGGATAATCTTCTGCCCAGTCAATCATGTCTCTTTCGAGACATGATCGCTCAAGCGTGTATCACGTATGGCACTTAACTGACTGACTAAATAGTCGGAGACATGATTAAGGCTTCTGTTAGTCATGAAGTGGGCGATCGGTTTTCTATTGTTATAAAGTAATAAACTGATCCCTCTTAATTCCCACTTAATAATATAATACATTTCTTCCCCGTCTAGCTATGACTCAAATAACATGACAGATTGGGTTCTATAGCCTTGGCTGGCAACCAGTCTACCACAGAAAGCAATGGCAACCTATTGCGGGATAATCTTTTGCCCAGTCAGTCATATCTCTTTCCAGACATGATCGCCCAAGTGTGTTTCACGTATGGCACTTAACTGACTGACTAACCTGGTACCCTTGGAACCAGGCCACTGCAAGAGTAATAAAATTCCGGATTACCAAAATCACCTTTAAAAATATGCAAACATAGCCTTGCCAGCTCATTTCACATACGATTGCCAAGGTATCAAAGGTCGAACAAAGCTTAAAACAAGAAATAATCAATCATTAACGTTTTACAACATGAGTTTTTATTGTTTCTATTGTGAATTAGTTTTCGCACTGAAGGTTATAATCGTGCTATGTCGGTTGCTAATTGACTTAACGCACCCAAAATGTTAGGAACTTGGTAAGCTGACTCCCTGGTATTAGACTAACTGCTGACTAATATCAACTGTCTTAGTCCAACTATGTCCAAACTGGAACTAATAGTTCTACTGAACTCAAATAGAACTCTAAAGAACTGTCTAAAACTTCTAAGAAACTCCTATGAATTTCCCAAGAATTTCTCGAGCTAACTTCCTGTTAACTCTTATTAATATAGGAGGGGAGAATTCCTTATCTGAGGAATAGGTGTGTTTCACCATAACTGTTTCATCCAATAACTCCACCTTTTCAAGCAGATATAATAATTTTTGCTAAAGTTTCTTATCTCTAGCACCATTTTCTGCACCTTCTGTTCTCTTGGCCATCTTCCTAAAATGTTTGTACAGAAAATGGACAAGAACTTTATTTCAAAACCTTCTGCAGTTGTCTATGTTAGCACTGCTCTCGTAACTGCTCAACGAACTAACGGCATCTGATTGTTTTTTAAATAATACCGGACCATGAGAGATACTGGCACTGTGTGTGCCAAATTAAAAATATATACTCTATATATTTTTCAAAGACCTAGAGGACAAATATTAAGACAAGGACATCGAATTTTTGTGGAGAGAACCCCACTCCCCAAAGGAAAAGACAAAATTGATTGGTGGAAAAACAGATAAAAGTGACTTTGACATCTGTCCAATAAATTCATCAGTGGTTACTAACTATTACTTTTTTTATAAAGTGCTTTTGCACACACTTCAGGTACACCCTAAGGTCAGCGGTAAATAATGAAGAGCGTCTATCGGTTTTTTTTCTCTCTCTCTCTCTCTCTCTCTTAATGGATGGCTTCACGAACAACAACGATTTAGACTCGCATATAACTTGATCTAAGGAGTGACGCCATCTTATTAATGTCATCTTCATACTGAATATTTTAAGAAGAGGTGTCTACTGCCGATATGAATCGAACATTTTAGTTCGAGATTATGAATTTAAGTATCAATTTAAGTTGGACATCATCCTCGCCTAATAAAATTGAGTCGATCGCTCATCAGATAAATGTTCACTTGACTGTAGAAAGATGTAAATCGTATGAAGTTCTCTGCTTCTAAAATTACTATCATGACGTGCGTTGGTTAAATACACGTTTAAGAGATTTAAAATTAAAAAATATATATGGCTACCTTATACTTTCACTAAATTTTGATTCAATATCAAGCCACACAGCTGTTCAAGGTAAACCGTTATGAAATGAGGAGTAGGTAAGGCGTGCATATTAGGAGAGATAATTTTAATTAACGACCTTCGTGATGACATCAGCTGTCAACTTGGTATCTACACTTATAACAAAATCATTTATCATAGTAAGGTTGATCAGTCCGACAAGGTCAAAATGGTACCTGATGTCCCAAACAATCCCAAGACCGTCGCAAAAGATAGATTGTCACTTTTAACTCAACAAACTAAACTTCTCTCCAATAATCATCTGTGAGGACCCTCCCTGATTTCCACCAATCTAGCTGATGCTAAATCTCTCTTCAGGAAAATGACTCGTTGGGATTTCTCGAGTTAATGTTCTCAGCTGACACAAAATAGAAAAACTAAAGTGCCATACGTGATACACGCTTGGGCGATCATGTCTCGAAAGAGACATGACTGACTGGGCAGATGATTATCCCTCAGCAGGTTGCCATTACTTTCTGTGGTAGAGTGGTTGCCGACCAAGGCTATAGAACCCAATCTCTCCTGTTATTTGACTCATAGGTAAAGGGAAAAGAAATCTATTATATTATTATGTAGTAATTAATGGGGGATCTGTTTCCTATTGTTATGAAGTAATAAACTGATCCCCCACTTTATGACCAATGTAAGCCTTAATCATTATTCCAACTATTATATTCAGTTATATTCAGCTATAGAACCCAATCTGTCCTGTTATTTAACCCATAAGTGAAGGGAGAATAGACGGATTAATATCATTCCCAATAGTATTATGCTTAAGTGAATACAAGGAATTCAACTGGAATTTTAATTTGTCTCACCGTTTTCTCGTTCTGAGCCGATATCTAATGCACCACAACGCACATCCAATCAGTGATATCAAATCTTGATCAGTATCTATTGTAATTAATGGGTGACGTAAATTTTTCTGTTAGCAAGTATTTGATTGGCTCTTAGAAAAACATTATGCAATCATTGACCAATCAAAAATCCTGAATAAGGTTTTCCCCTTCTTGAAAAGTAGATCCGCATAAAAGTACAGCGATATCACTTCTGACGATGCAATGTGACGCCGTTAATAATTACTTGCTAGATTTATTTATTTATTTTTACAACGCATACTATTTAACCCATAGATGGAGTGAAGAGATAAACTCATGCCTTTCTCAAGGGCACAGACAACTTAGGGAATGTAAAGAACTGAACTGGAATTTGAACTAGTCTCTACGTTTTCTCATTCAGTGTCAGTACCCGTTACACCACCGACACGTATCAATCGTATCACCCCGGACAAGGCGATAATGCCACTGATGTGCAGGGGGGCTACATAAGTGTAAAAAGATTAATTAGAAGAGAGTGAAGAGGAAGACGAACCAGCTAGAAAGGAGCAGTAGAAGGTTGAGAATACAGGTGTGATGACAGTTTCAAAAGTGGAGAGAAAGGAAAGGATATACGGGGTGGGGAAAGAAAGAGTCAAGTGGTTAATAGATGAGTATTGCCATTGCATTTAAATTCCTGGAGGTTGTAGCCGTCAGGAAAGCAAGAATATGGGAGCGAGTTCCACAGACGGGAAGTGCGAGAGAAGAAGCTGAAGGAGTAGAATTGTCGTCTGCATTTGGCTAACCTAACTGTGAATGGGTGGGACCCAGTTGCCAATCTGGTTGCACGAGTAAACACCTGTTAAGTAGACACCAGTCACTTAAGTTCGTTCGAGCAGAAGCCATGAAAGTATTTATAGAACAGACAAAGGGAGGCCACATTTCCTCGGTGGGGAAGTGGCTGTAGTCGAGCCGCCAAGTCAGTACCTATCACATTAATGATTCTCCTTTGGAGCTTGTCGAGAACACTGAGATGAACGGCAGGAGCACATGACCATATATGGCAGCAGTATTCCATGCACGGACGAATGGCTGATTTGTATATATGCAGGATGGATTCAGGCGGAAAAAACATCCACTCAACCTTCTTAGCAGTCGACTTAGCCATGGACTCGATGTAGTGGTTCCACTTGAGATCAGAAGAGAGGGTAAGGCCGAGGAGGCGCAGGGAGAATCGCTTGGAACATGCTTATGGGAGGCAGGAGAGGTTGCCTGTGATGATTGACAGACAACAGCTTGGTCTTAGACGCATTGAAATTGACAAGGTCCCAATTCACCACAGAGTGTAGATCACATTCAACGTCAGCAGCGAGATTATGTTTGTCCGCCACGACGGGATCCTGTATTTAGGAAGATGATCGCGTTCGTCTTGCGGCAGGAGACGTCGAACACAATTAACCAATGTCCATTAATTCCGCTGTGTTTATCCAACATTTTGGGAATTAAATATGATTATTTTTTTTAATCTCATCCACTCCCTGAAAGTTTATTTCCTGTTTGGCATATTTTTTAATATTTAATTTTTTATATAATAATGTTATGTAAAAATATACTCAGTTATAATCTGAGATTAAGGACAGAATGGTTAAATAAAATGAAGACAAGAGGAAAACTGTATTTTAAATTGCCTACGCGTTTCGTCCTGTGATGGACTTTATCAAGGCAAAAAGACGAAATGAGCTTTATTCTAAATTACGTATCTATAAACAAACAGTGTTGGTAACCACAAAGACGCTCGCAAATCATTTCAAAAGATTAACAGAATATTTTAGTTTTTAGAATTTCTTCATGTGTAGTGCCAAGTCACGTGATATTAAAATGAAGGGAATTTGAACGTTTTCTTTGAAAACTGTTTGTTTAGTGTTGTGTTAGTCTGTTTTAGAATTCTTTCATGTGTAGTGTAAAGTCACGAGATGTTAAAATGAAGGGACTTTGACCGTTTTCTTTGAAAACTGTCTATTTTGTGTTTTGTTTAGCTGTCTGTATGTCCTTAATATAAATCCACAATTTTTATCCGATTCTCACCAAACTTCACACAAATATTCTTTAGGCTGAGTCTGAGCTCCAGGACCATGGACCATGAATTAGTTTTAAAGCTTTTATTACACCCGAGCAACGCCGGGCTATACTGCTAGTTAATCTATATATAGACACAATGCAGTAAGAATTTATTTAAACATGTTTACAAATATATAAATCTATTTGTGGTTACAACGCAACAGAAATTCGTTTAAACGTATTTAAACGTGTATTAATCTATTTAGAGACACAATGCGGTTAGAATTCATTTGGGCACGTTTAAACGTGTACTAAACTTCAAAATACAGTAACAATTGTGCTGAAAATGTTTAAACATATATTAATGTGTATATGGATATTACCCTACAAGAATTAATTTAAACATGTTTAAATACGCATTAATCTATATTTTCTAAATATTTATTGTTAATTAGAACAGACAATGAATGTCTGTTAAGTTAATCATGAGCCGTTCTAAACATCGTATTTTAGCTTTAATTTCAGGTGAAAATAATGACAAAAATTCTCCAACATTTGAATATTTTTTATTGTGCTGGTTCTAAGCTTTCAGCACACAGCCATCTTCAAAGAGGTTACAGGGACGTTAACATAACGACATTCACCATCAAAGATGATATTATTCTGTATTGACATGAAACATTGCTATGCGACGATAACAGTCACCGAATAGCAGACACAGTTCGTAAATCTATCTTCGGTCAAAACGCATAAATAATTAATTTAAAATATTTAGGTCTGTATTAATCTACGTATGGTTACAACGTCGCAAGTATATTTAGACATGTAATTTATATGTTTACATCGAAGTAATTATTAATTTAAACATGTTTAGATGTGTAGTGATCTATATATGTTCATAACGCAACATCTTTTAAACATGTGTAAACGTGTATTAATCTATAGTTAGTAAGAATTTATTTAAACATGTATTAATTTCAGTCTTCATGTTCTATTTAATTTTCTAGATTTAGTCGTCAGGCGTCCACCAAGTTTTTATTTATTTGGAGCGTTTTTCTGCCTTTAGCGGAAATTGTGACAACCATTTGATTAGAAGTTTTTGAGAGCCGTTGATTGTTAAACTAACGAAAAGTTGCAAATGGTCCTGAGCATGACGGTAAACTGCATCCGGCAGCAAGGCCTCTGATTGGGAAGTTCTGAGGAGCATAAAACCCCTCCTCTTAATTGTGGTAGTACCTGTTAGGGTCCCAGCTATGGGCAAATAGTTAACCCCCAAACTGGAGTCAAAGCACTATGAAAGTATAAAAATTGACGTTTGTAAGAAAATATACATTTTTGAAGAAAAAATACTATCAACAATATATTTTTAAAGGAAAAAGAAATTATTGCCATGATACATTTTGGAAGGAAAAAATATTAACAGTAATACAGTTTTTAATATAAAACTAGAAGACATCTTCAGTCATCTAAAATGAAAAAAAGGTGTTCATCAAAATCTGACTAAATCAATCTTCTCACTATAACCGAACATTAAAAAGAATGCTTTAAAACATCACCTTTTTCGATTTTTGAAGAAAAAACATATTATCAACAATGTATCTTTGAAGGAACAAAATTATTGTGATTATACATTTTGGACATAAAAAAGATATTACGAGTAATACATTTTTGAATTTAAAACTAGAAGATATCTTCATCATCTAAAATTTAAAAAAGTTGATCATCAAAATCTCACAAAATCATTTTTCTCGCTATAACCGAACATGAAAATAATGCTTTAAAACCTCACCTTTTTGGCATTGAATAACCCACAGAGGTTGATATGCCGTTAAACAAAACTTAATCTTCAAATTCGCGAATCATCGTACAGGCGCTGTTCGAAACTGCTTATCATGAGATTATGGGCTCTTCCCCAAAAATGTAACTATGTTTCTCTTAACATAGTTGCAGTGTAAAGAACAGATAGGCCGTGTGAGTTTTAAACAAATACAAATGTACCTGAGCAACTATCTGCAGCATGAATTATCTAGCCACCCTAGCAGACAAACTTTCTCGGATATGAACTGGCATTTATATTGCTTTTTAGCAAGAAGAAATATGGGAGATTTTTACAAAAAGCTACGAAAAAATTTTAAACAGTAAAATTTACCCGAAATTAAATATACTTAATTTAATTTAATAAGTTACAAAGTAAACAACCCCGAGGGAGTATACTACAAAGAAACAGATCCCAATATCACATTTAATAGCTGAGTGTTAACATTTTGATAGTTTTCTCAAGAGCAACACACTGCACCTCTTTAGCCTCACTTTTTCAACCGGCCTGAAGTGGAGCAAGTACATCAAACATTGACTGCTAGGAAGGTTGGGTCACTGTACTAGGCCAAAAGATTTTTCTCGTAAGAATCGGTCTTTCATATCTATAAATCTAATAATCATCCGTGCATTGAATACTGTTGCTATATCTGGTCGAGTGTTCCTGATATTGATCTAAAGATTCTTGACGAAGACCAAAGAATCTACAATGCCTGACTTGACATCACGACTTCAGTCACGTTCTTGCCGACGTGACCTAGCTTCCTTTTGTCTTTTCTACACATGTTTTCAAGGCATCTGCCCTGACGAGATTATTCCCCTTGTGCTCCGACCTCAGGAGTTTAAGCGCTCTATTAGATTGGCATATAGGTCCAACCCTTTTACCGTTGAAATAGTTAAATGTAACCCTCACTTCTACTCCAACAGTTTCTTTTCTCGCACTTCCCGCCTGTGGAATTCTCTTTCGTTTACTTGCTTCTCTGATAGCTAGAATCTCCAAAAATTTAAATTCAACGTCAGTTGCCATTTTTATGTTTTTTAATCCCGTTCATATTTTATCCTTTATTCAATACTTTTGTAGGTAGTCATTTCTCTCACTGTCATCCCCTGCCCCCCAAAATATATTTATATTTCCGGTGAACAGGAGAATGAAAAACCACATGTGTTTAAACGTAATCATCAAGTAGATGCAATTGATTTTTTTTGTTATATATATATATATATAGAAAAATTAAGACAGATACCTGCACAGGGGTATAATTATTTTTGTTGTATTGTTAACCCAATAATTAGTATATTTTTGATTATATAGTTGGTGTGGTGATTAAAACGAATTAATTAACTCTTATATCTTAATTTTGTCTGTCTTAATTTTTCTTATATTTGCTCTCTATATATTTACTTGCATGTATTTAAAGCTCTCTTAGAGAGTTATCCTACCACTATATGTACAGGATACTCCTTTGGATTCTTCTATACACACATTGCATGCTGATATATATATATATATATATATATATATATTCTAAACATATTCTGTTAAATATAAGAGACAATGAATGTCTATTATGTTTAATCATGAGCCGTTCTAAACGTCGTATTTTTGCTTTAATTTCAGTTGAAAATAAAGACAAAAATTCTCCAAAATTTGGATAATTATTTATTGGTTTTCTTCTAAGCTTTCGGCTCACATGAGCCATCTTCAGAGAGGTTGTTTAAACTGAAATATTATAAAATCCACCATCACCGACGATTTTATTTTGTGTTGACATAAAACTCGGCTTGGCAACGGCAACAGTTACCAAAAATAATAAATGCAGTTCTTAAATTTGCGATGCGGTTTTATGGCGTCACACCGCGTGATAGCGCGAAATGACAAAACCATCTAGTCAAATGCAATGTAATATGTTATTTCCTGTTTTAAAGTTGATTTTATTGAGTGTTGGTTGTTTTGATTTGATGTACATGGCCTCCAATATCTGCAGGTTCCTCTTACTGTGTGTATGAGTAAGGATCACCGTATTGTTGACCAAAATCTGTCTGATATTACCTACATGTTTATGTTTTTCAGAGAAATGTTGTTTAATAGTACTCTGATCAGAAAGATGACATGTAAGTCTATGGGAGAGCGTGGTTGTAGTAAAACCAATATATGTACTAGGTTTTTGATTAGTATCAGAGATGCAATCTCTGAATTGGCATGTAATTTAATTGGTACACTACATTGGTTTTTTGTAGAGAATTTAGTTTAGTGCTTGCTGGTTTATTATAGACTATGAGGTCAATTGTTTTAAACTTTTTATAATATATAATGAGTTTAATTTGATTATTACTTGTGTTTTTGAGAGTTTTTTTATCTTGTTTATAATTATTATGTATTTGGTTGCAATAGTATAAGTTAATAGTGTTATGTTTATTTTGATGTAAACCATTATTATTAATATTATCATTATTGTTAGAGCTATTGTTAATTTTGTTGAGATACATTTTAATTTGTTGATCAATAACGGAGGAAATCCATTATTGACTAGTGTTTGCTTAATGTTGTGAAATTCTTTATAAAATATAGATTTGGAAGAAGATATCATTTGTGTGCGTTGAAGTAAGTTTTTTATAACAGCTAACTTATATCGTTGGGGCATTCACTATTATAATTGAGAAGACACGAATTTATGCTAGTTGGTTTCCTATATAGAGAAGTAGTAAATTTATGTGTGCTAGAATCAATGAATACATCAAGGAATGGGAGTTTGTTATTAATATTACGTTCTAATGTAAATTTGAGAACGGAGTGACTTTCAAATTTGTTTTTAAGATATTTAATTTGATCGATATTCTTAGCTAAAACAAAGATGTCATCTATGTATCTTACATATATAGAGGGTTTATTTACAGTCTTCTACCACAAAGACTGTTTAGAAAAAAATATATATATATATATTCTGCCTTCTTCTACCGAGCGCCCATAGCTCAGAGGTAGAATCGACGACTGACGCTAATTCGGTCAGGTTTCAATCCTAGGTTATAAGCAAACGGAGTCTAGCCGTACTGATGAGCTGTGTGATACAGCGAAATCGATCTGTCTGCGGATGACTATATATATATATATATATATATATATATAACGAATAGTAAGGAAATGGTTTTAAACAACCGACAATTTGAAATTATTTGTTTGAACATTATTTTTGTTCGCTACTCGTATTACAGTAGATATTCTGTTTATAATTAAACAGTATATATATTTATGTCTACCGACCTGATTATTTACGATAAATTTGGTTACGAAAATGTTAATCTTCGAGAATTTCCGTAATCACACCGGTAAAAATAAATATATATACTGTTTGATTATAAACAGAAAATCTACTTAAATACTGGTATCGATCAAAAATAATGTTCAAACAAATAATTATATACATATACATATATATATATATATTAAAAAAGGATTAATTCAAAGATGTTGAATGGTCATTTCGATATGAAGATCCCCACGGGGGACAACACATCACCTCAGCAACAGAAAAATCCTTTCAGAAACTGGAGAAATATACACTTGTGTGTATATATATGTATGTATGTGTGTACTTCTATAGGTATGTATAATTGTAATTAATTTTTTTTTTTACCTAGTGTTGTCTTTATTTAGTTTAATTTCAATTGACCTAATTTTTTTAAAAATAATTTTATTTTAAATCCTATATCTTTTTATTCCTTTTTATTAATAATTATGCCTTTTTAAGTAAAGGCCTTTTTCTAATACTTCAACGTTTTGGGGAAATTAGGTTTTTGAATTTGTCCAGCGTCTGTAATATTTAAAAAAAATTTTTCTTTCGTTTCTTTCTTTTTCCCGCCCTTCCTTCTTTTATCTCTCTTACCACCTTTTTTCCGTGTTGCTTAAACTTACGTCGATTTAACACGGCTATCTGTTAATTTTTAGTTACATTCTCTTTTTTTTGCGAACCCAGACGATGTCAATTTTTTCTTTTCTTATTTATTTGATTTTATTCTATCTTTTTCTTTTCTTTTTCGTTTTCTTTTTCTTTTTCTTTCCCTTTATTTTTATTTTTATTTTATTTTATTTTTTAATTTCTTTGCAATCTATTTAAAAAGGAAAAGTAGACTAATTTTTCTCCAGTTTCTGAAAGGATTTTTCTGTTGCTGAGCTGATGTGTTGTCCCCCGTGGGGATCTTCATATCGAAATGGCCATTCAACATCTTTGAATTCACCCTTTTTTAATATATATTTGCTCTGTAATATTTTATTACATAAAGCTCTCTTCCTGTATCATTTTTTAATATTAAAATAAAATTTTTAATATTAATTAAGATCGGTTTTTTTGGAATTTACCTTCCTGCTTTTTTCCCTTGGATTGAAGTATCTGAATTAAAATATATATATATATATATATATATATATATATATATATATATATATATATATATACAGCTATGAATTAATTGTACATTGCGACACGGATATTTCTATGCTTTGAGATAGATTCTCATCATCAGGCAATGTTGCTTTTAGTTGTGCAGATGATTTACATTGAAATGAGAAAACCTTTGGTTTGCTGTGTATGTATGTGAGAAGATATAAAACCTTTACGTGTGCTTCTTTTGGCTAATCAGAGTGGAGATTCATTTACGGATTTGGCCTCATGTTTTTGTCATTTAAATGTAAATCATCTGTACAACCAACAACACCATTGCCTGATGATGAGTATCTCTCTCGAAACATAGAAATTTCCATGTCGCAATGTAAAATTAATTCATAACTGTATAATTATATTAAGCTCTATAATACTCATTATATTGGGCACTGTTCATAATAAAATAAATGCCAGAGCACTCAAAATAAAAAAAAACCTTGAGTCCTCTTCACCTGGAATTATATATATATATATATATATATATATTATAGAAACACTAGTTAAATCTATCATTTCAACGTCTTATACCATAACAATCCAAACAATATACTTTATATGAAAATTCACTTTGATTATGCAAATGTGATCAATACCCACTATTTTTCAGTTGACCTAATGAATCATATTGAACATTTTATAATTTTCTAGTAACAAACAAAATTTTATATAATTTTTTGATAGATATTTTATTTCAAAAGAGTTAATTTCGTTTTTTGACTTGATAAATTCCGTCGGTGAACGAAACGAGTCGGATAAAATTAAATACATTTTCTCTTGTATTTTTTAATCATATATATATTGCCTGATGATGAGAATAGAAATTTCCGTGTCACAATGTACAATTAATTCATAACTGTATAATTATATATATATATATATATATATATATATATATATAATTATTTGTTATATAATCATTTCTTTGCTTATCCTTTTTAGTCTCTCTCTCTCTATATATATATATATATAGATAGATATATATAGAGAGAGAGAGGTAGAGAGGAGATAGATAGATAGATAGCTATGAACAGATAGATAGATAGATAGATAGATAGATAGATAGATAGATAGATAGATAGAAATAGGTCGTGATTCGTGCCTCATAGTGTGTTTTCTTATATTGAGGTTTAAGCAATTAACAAATATATATACCTTAAAAACTGAATGAATATCAAAAACATTTTTAAAGATTAGTCAGCTTTGGAGTTATTATAAATGCACCAGTTTAGTATCTTTCTTTCGCTAAGCGAAGATATTTCCAATGTAAGGTTAGTATTGTTGATCAAGGACGGAAACAAATACCAAGAAAGTCAATCATCAAATGAAAAAATGGTGTCTGAGTCGGAAAATCAGTGCATCCTTCCGTTTAATGAATTAATTCTTTCAAAATAAATAACATTTTTCAACCAACTGGCTGCGTTTCCGCCGACAATAGCAATAAAAAATATGTTCCGTGATCTTTTTGAAAAGTATTTCAGCAAAGTGCGAAAATTGAGCAAAACAATAACAGTAAACGACGAAGGTTTTCCTTACTAATTTATCTGTATTCCACACAAAGTTACGAGACACCCTTCCTCACTAAGCTAATTGGGATTTTATGAATTATATATACATATAATATAATATAGTTATGTATCAATTTTATATTGCGACATGGAAATTTCTATGTTTCAATCAGGCAATGTTGATGTGGTTATGCAGATGATATACATTTAAATGACAAAATCTTTTGATTTGCTGTGAATGTATGTAGTTGTTTTTTGTGGCTAATCAAAATGGAGATTCACTTTGGGGTTTGACCCTGAAGAATACGACCAACTTTTTTCCTCTTTTTTCCTTCTTCCTTTTTCCTCAATGCTATTCTTCCCTTGTTTGTTTCCCTTCCTTAATGTTTTACCTCCCATTAATCTGATCTTATCATTTTCTCTTCATTCCCTTCAGTTTTATTACATTTGATGTGATATTCCATTTGAGTACCAATCCCCTATTCTTTCCTTACTTATCCTTTTTAGTCTATTTGTTAAAGAAAAGATTTTTTTTTTAAATCCCTAACCTGTAATTTTTTTGTTCCATCTATCTATTTGTTGTAAGGTTTTTTCCCATTATACAAAGGGGGGATTTATTTAAGAAAAAAAAATATGTATTCTATTTTCGGCTTTATTTTTACCTAGTCGTCAGTGATTATTTTTCTAATGTACTTGTTAGTTATATGCATGTTATTTCATTTAGGTTTTATTCATTTTCTACTGTGAATAATTTAGAATGTCTACATATCACATTAATTTCGTTGCGTTTATTTAATAAATTTTTATTTTTAAGGGATCAAATAATAAATATTTTTTCGTATAAGCATAATGAATATGGTTCATTTCAGGACTTACATGTTTTAGCTTCTTTTAGAATTTTCCAATTTCTTGTGGATGTTGTTTATTTTTTTTGTTTCCTTTAGTTACCAATGATATCTCGATAGGGATGTTCTATTTCTGTATTTACTATTATTAAATGAAGAGGTGTGCTGGTAAATTAGCTGCTTTAGAGTGTTTTTAGTACTCCCTATATAGACTTTTATATTATTTGGGTTTTCTTTTGTCGATATTTCGCATTGATAGATTATCGAGTCCGTTAAACACCTGTTTTCTAGCGGACAGTCTATGGGGTTTTTACAATTACATTTTTTCTTGTCTAAATTGTTAGTTTCTGTTGTCTGGTTGTTTTTAGTGATTTGTTGAATTTTTTAAAAATATTATTATTGTGGTTTTTTATAATTTTTTTCATTTTTTATAAATGAAATAACATGCATATAACCAACAAGTACATAAGAAAAATAATCACTGACGAACTAGGGAAAAATGAAGCCGAAAATAGAATACGTTTTCTTTTAAATAAATCCCCTCTTTGTATAATGGAAAAAAACGTTACAACAAATAAATGGTAGCTTGATTTTTTGATGGAATGGTATGGGTTTTTTTTTCTGATGATTAATAGGGTTGGTTATGTGTATTTTTTCATTTTGTAGGTGGGAGTTCGTGGGTGGAGTGTTTATTTGTTTATTTAAATTTTAGCGAGAAATATTTTCGATGTTTGCATAGTCCTGCTAATTCGTTTCTACGGTTTAATAGGTCGCTACTGTTGAGCATTGAGGATGTGCGTTGTTGTGCATTGGATATCGGCTCGGAACGAGAAATCGGGGAGCCGAGTTCGAATTCCAGTTGAATTCATTGCATTCACTTACGTGCAAATATTCTTGGGAAAGGTATTAATCCGTATATTCCGTCCAGTTATGGGTTAAATAACAGGACAGATTGGGTTCTATAGCCATGGTTGGCAACCAGTCTACCGCAGAAAGCAATGGCAACCTACTGCGGGATAATCTTCTGCCCAGTCAGTCATGTCTCTTTGGAGATATGATCGCCCAAGCGTTTATCACGTATGGCACTCAACTGAGTGACAAAATGAAAAAATACACATAACCAACCCTATTAATCAACAGAAAAAAAACCCATACCATTCCAGCAAAAAATCAAGCTACAGTAAAATAGTAGAAAAATAAAATAAAATATCGACACTGTAAAAAAACTAAAAAAACAAACAAAAAACATCCCCCAATACAAAACAACCAAAATTAAAGAGGAAGCAACCAGCCCCAAAACAAAACAACACCTCCCAACACCTAAACCAAATAACAACACCCACCGCGCCACCAGACAAGATAAATAGGAAAACCTATCTTGAACCTATCTTCACCCCCACAAACACTTAACCCTAAGACGTAAAAAAGGCCAACAGAATTCAAATTACAGTCCAACCTCACTATCACCTAAAAAAACAAATCCAACACAAATAAATGGTCTTTTCAACTAGATAATTTTCATATCAACGAGATCACCTGAAGAATGAACCAGCCTATACACATGACTAGCTTCGAAACGCGAAAATTTTTGTGTAGTGATACTATGAATTTATAAACCATTGTAACAACTATTACAATATAACGCTCTACATTTGTATCGAGCACGCTTTATAAAAGTAAATGCATGAACAACAGGTAAAAAAATCTACGAGTTCTACAACTTAGTTACAATATATATATATATATATATATATATATATATATAAGAGGGCACACGTTGAGGTAATATTCACTAACTATATATATATATATATATATATATATATATATATATATATATAAACCTACAGAATAAGTGGAAACTGATAGGCAGGGCACGTGTAATCTATGTTTAACAGAAAAAAATTTAGAATTTTAAAATTTCAATATTAAAATGTACTTCTTAATAAACGCAACGAATTTATTTGCATGTGTCGTCACCGTAATAAATTTAAATTTGACTAGTTATCACCTTCTTCCTTTTATTCATGTGCTTTGGCACTTACATAGGTTAGAATTTAAATTTGGTGAATCCGAAGCCTCCTTTCTACTTACAACTCCTGACCCAATTGTCAAACCACATACCTTCCACTAATAAAAGAAAATTACTAGTACGTTTCTCCTCTGCTTGACCCTATCGTAACTAACATTCCTCACCCCTTCTTTTAGTAGCCGTTGCTTCTGGTATAAGAATTTTTCTTCATTCTTTGGTTGACTAGGGTTGCCAATTCCTGTCTCAAACTGACAATTGAAATAGTTATCATCACTAAATATGATCTAAATTTACAGATAAATATATAGATATATAGTTCGTGAGAAATCACATGTGATTTCTCACCTCACAATGTTCTCTGATATTAAAGTTAAATTGTTTAATAAACTGACTGAATATCGATAACATTTTAAATTTAAAAGTGTTAGTCTGCTTTAGAGTTCATTTAAATCCACGAGTTTAGCGAATGTTTGCTTATTCACGACACTTTCCCATTATCGTTTATTTTTAATCTTTTTTAGTTGCTTGTCTCAGATCGGAAACCTCTCAACGGCTTTTGAAGTGTGCTGTGTGAAAACCAATCAAAATGGGGCTATAACAGGCAAAATGACGACGAAAATAGCGAAAAGCAATTGAATCGTCTGCTAGCCAACAAAATTTGCAGAATAACAAAAAGAGCGAATGCCAATAAGAGAATAGGAATGAAACTCTGTCCGACTTGGAAGTGCTAAATGAGGGAGACGTCTACTAGTTCAAGCTGCTTGGTTTCGATTATCAATACGGAGTTATTTAAGTAGTAATTATTCTGAAGTTTTTGGAAGACATTATTTCAATGAGAAATTGAATACAAAAAATATTACAATTCTCACACTTTTATTTTTATTTCTATGCAAACCACTAGATTTGAAAACATCAGGCTGCATGATACAAGATTTTAACATTCATTTTCTGTTCCGGGAGATGGTTTGTCAGTAGAACAATTCCACCAGTTCCCATACCCAAAATGTAACTAATAATAAAACCATTCTTTAATAAAGTATATTACTGTTGGCATTACAGTAGTGTAGTTTCAATTATAATAGATTTGGTCTTTTAGCCGCTTTTTGTACTGACTTCCACTTTTTTTTTTTTTTGTTTTGTTTTTGTTTATTTTATTTTATTTTTCATTTTTTATTTTTATTTTTTACTCTCTGCTTTGATGTTCTCGACAATCGAGCAACTGGCAAAATTGGGTTAGGACATTAAAACTAAGTGACAAAGGCCCTCAAGGCAACCAACAAAATCTGTTTATTTAAAATATATACAGGGTATCGGCTTGGAACGAGAAAATGGAGAATCGAGTTCGAATCCCATTTGAGCCCGTTGCATTCACTTTGGGGAAGATATTAATCCACCTCTTCTCCTTCCATCTATATACTGAATAGCCGAACAGATTAAGTTCTATAGCCTTGATTGGCAACAAGTCTCCCACAGTGAGAAATGGCAACATACTATGGAAAAATCTTCTACCTAGTCAGCCATAGATTAAAAGAAATGTGTTTGCCCAAGCGAGTATCACGTATTGCCCTTAACTGACTGACTGACAGGACGAACAAAACCCCACAAAAATGAAAATAACATTCAAATCCCATTTTAACAGATTAGTCAATTAAGTGTCATACTTGATACAGGCATGGGCGATCGTGTCTCGAAAGAGGCCTGACTGACTGGGCAGAAGATTATACCGCAGTAGATTGCCATTGCTTTCTGCACTAAACTGGTTGCCAGCCAAGGCTATAGAACCAAATCTGTCCTGTTATTTGACTCATAGCTAGACGAAGAAGAGATGTATTATATTATTACGTAGTATTTAGTTCGGGATCAGTTTATTACTTAATTAGAATAGAAAACCGATTCCCCACTTTATGCCCAGTAGAAACCTTAATCATGTTTCCAACTATTATATTCTGTCAGTCAGTTAAGGGCCATACATGATACACGCTTTGGGCGATCATGTCTCGAAAGAGACATCACTGACTGGGCAGAAGATTATGCCGCAGTAGGTTGCCATTGCTTACTGCGGTAGATTGGTTGCCAGCCAGGCTATAGAACCCAATCTGTCCTGTTATTTAACCCATGACTGAAGGAAAGGGACGGATTAATAACTTTCGCAAGGTTATTTGCGTGTAAGTGAATGCAAGGAATTCAACTGGAATTCGAACCTGGCTCCCCGATTTGTCGTTCCAAGTCGATATCCACTGCACCACAACGCACATCCTTTTTAACATATATTTACAAAAATGACACAAAAATATCTTGAAATACTAAAGCGTAAATTTATTCAATAAAATCGTCATTGCCTTCAACTACAGCCTCCTGACGCCTTCGGAACCTCCTGAAACTCTTCTGGATGGTCACCTTGTTTAATTTGGTAAATTTTGCCCGAAACTTTACCTTCAATTCATCTCGCTCCACTAATCATAATGCTATTTTTCTCACAGACACTGCCCAACTGACCCTACTCTAAAGAGACAACTCAAAATTAAAATTAAAAATCTAAAATTGTGTCAGTTTTCCAATGACACCCTGTACATGTTGTGTGGTACAAAGCCAAATAGGGATGACAAAAGGACTGGTCAGTTGTCTATCAAACGCCAAACTAATCCGATTGATGAACCATAGATCCTGAAAAATGGCACAAAACCACAAGTATCCATCCTTCTCCCTCTAATGCTAATTTGTACCGCTATACGATATTTTCGCAGTAACACACAAAATTGATCATAGAAAAAACACGTAGTTTTTATAGAACTACACTGTCTGATCTTAATCCAATCAACAATGGCGGCATCTCCATCTAAAGCTAGTCTCTAGCGAATTGACTGAAAGTTTTGAGGTCAATCGTTGCGCTTAGAAGTACATTTTTACTTTAATTTTCAACCACATATTTTATAAAAAATCAAATTAATTTATAAATTATTTTTCTATGTTTTATTACTTTCATACAAGAAATTTTGTACATTTATAAATCTACTATTCATCTGTGCATTGAATATTGTTGCTATATCTGGTTGTGGGATTGCTGCTATTTATACCGGGGTTCTCGACAAAATCCAAAGAAGAATCTAGAATAAGGTGAATTTTTTAATACAGCTTCTATAGCTTTATTTTTTTTTTATTTTTTACCTTGACTGCTTTTTCAAAATGACTTTATTTTTTTGAAGATTGAAAACAACTTTGAGAGTTTTGGAAATTAACAAAGATGGCCGACCAAGAAGCATGCTCCAGGATTGAACATAGGTCAGTTATCAAGTTTTTGGTTGCTGATGGGTGCAAATCAGTTGAAATTCATTGGAGAATGTCAGCTGTGTATGGTGCCACATGTTTCAGCCAAAAAATGTCTAAAAGTGGGCTAAATTGTTTAAACAAGGACAGAGTAGTGTTGGGGATGAAGACAGACCTGGGAAGCCTCCGGAAGTGAGGTCTCCTGAGGTGATCGAATCAGTCAATGACCTCATTCAGTCTGACAGAAGGGTGAAATTGCAACGATTTGAGCCTACCTGTTGGGACAGCAAACATAATTGTCCATGATTACCTTGCATACTCAAAGATCATCTTCAAGGCCTCACATAGCAGCTCAAACGGTGCAGACCATCAACGAGCTGGGCTTGGAACTGCTCCCTCATCCCTCTTACAGTCCAGACCTTGCCTCTTCAAACATTTACTGTTTGGTTCTTTGAAAGCGTTCACAAGAGGCACGAAGTTTGAAAGTGACGATGAAGTCAAAAGTGCTGTGAGCGATTGGCTGAGACATCAGTCAAAAGATTTTTACGCTTAGGGAATACAAAAGCTTGTAAACAGATGGGAAAAATGTGTGACACTGCTGGGAGACTAAGTTGAAAAACAAAAGTAAGCGTCTATCTGTATTAGAAGTCCTTATACCGAAAAATTCACCTTATTTATTGAATGACCCTCGTAGAAGTCCTTATACCGAAAAATTCACCTTATTTATTGAATGACCCTCGTAGAAGTCCTTATACCGAAAAATTCACCTTATTTATTGAATGGCCCTCGTAGAAGTCCTTATTCCGAAAAATTCACCTTATTTATTGAATGGCCCTCGTAGAAGTCCTTATACCGAAAAATTCACCTTATTTATTGAATGACCCTCGTAGAAGTCCTTATACCGAAAAATTCACTTTATTTATTGAATGACCCTCGTAGAAGTCCTTATACCGAAAAATTCACCTTATTTATTGAATGACCCTCGTAGAAGTCCTTATACCGAAAAATTCATCTTATTTATTGAATGACCCTCGTAGAAGTCCTTATTCCGAAAATTCACCTTATTTATTGAATGACCCTCATAGAAGTCCTTATTCCGAAAAATTCACCTTATTTATTGAATGACCCTCGTAGAAGTCCTTATACCGAAAAATTCATCTTATTTATTGAATGACCCTCGTAGAAGTCCTTATACCGAAAAATTCACCTTATTTATTGAATGACCCTCGTAGAAGTCCTTATACCGAAAAATTCACCTTATTTATTGAATGACCCTCGTAGAAGTCCTTATTCCGAAAATTCACCTTATTTATTGAATGACCCTCATAGAAGTCCTTATTCCGAAAAATTCACCTTATTTATTGAATGACCCTCGTAGAAGTCCTTATACCGAAAAATTCACCTTATTTATTGAATGACCCTCGTAGAAGTCCTTATACCGAAAAATTCACCTTATTTATTGAATGACCCTCGTATTTTCACGGCTTCTGCCCTGACGTGCTACATTCCTTGAGCCCGATCACATAAATTTACTCGTGCAACTAGATTAGAAACTTGGTCCCTCCCTTTTCTGTCAAAATAGGCAAGTGTAACGACTACTTCTTTTCTATGAGTGCCTTTTCTCGCACTTCCCTCCTGTGGAACTTTTTTCTGCATACTTGTTTTCTTGATAGCTACAATCTTCAAAGATTTAAGTACAACGTCAACTGCCATCTTGTATCTCCTTGACTCCCCTCTTATTCTTACGCTTTCTTTGACATCTCCTGTACCGTTTTTGCGAGTCACTATCATTATATAACTTCCTCGACATCTTTTTTATATAACAGGCTCCTCTTACTTTGCATAAATTGCTATAACAAGGATTGTAGCAGTGGCATTTACAAAATGGCACATCCAATTTAGTTATCTGTTATAATTTTAATGGACTAATCTACCTTAGTAATATTACTGAAAATCTTAGATAAAATGTTAAATTTGAAAAGTACATCATTTCATTTCTGTTTCTCATCAGGAGAACCACCAAGTCAGCAGATATTCAAAAGAGATAACTGCAAAATATTATCCGAATTTTTATTTTCAGTTATGAATTTTAAACTAGTATTTATTTTATATCTCTTCTGTTGTTTTCATCACAATCTTCGGATCGTATACTCAAGGGAGATAACTTGTTGCGTAGGGAGCTGGTTAATTTTTCTTTGATTCGCCCTTGTGTCAGACATAACCGAACTCCTTACAACTTACAAGTTTTATGCAGAATTAACATCAGGATTATCAGAAGGTTGGTTGTCAGCAGGTTGGAATGTGTGGCAATGGGTGGAATAGTGTAGAAAAGAGTAAGAATAGCATATTCATTTTGAATTTGAAAATAGAAATTTATTAAAGGAGGAATAACAATAATTCGTAAAAATTAATATTCAATGAGAATGTTAAGAGGATCAAGAGTTCGTACATAATGTTCGTCGTAGTAATTGTTGAAAGAGATAAGGAGAAAGAGAAAGAGGACAATGTCCGAATCGCTTGAAGTAGAAGTTACATTTTAGATGTTTTTCTCGCGGCTCCCAACTGTGAATCTCTCTGCCTGACTGACGCTGAGGAAGTCCTCATATTGTAATCTCGATGTTTTTCGCATGTACTCGCGAATCCTTTTGGTCTCACAAGTCGCCCCCATTCATCAAAAATCATTTTAAAACCTACTTAGCGAAATCTGGTTTCGACTTTTTCTTTAAGCAGATGGTTAATCCTTTTTCTATTTGGGAAAACTAGGATTTCACGCATCGTTGTGAATTTTTGCAAAAGTGAAGACGAGGGTTGATTTTAATCTTTCCTTATCCCTACAAACTGATATATTATTTTTCGAATGTTATAGCTGAAGAATTGTAAGTTGTAAACTAGCAGTTCATTCGTCACTACTTTTTGTCATAACGCAAAGATCATATATTCAAGGGTAATAATTCCAATAATATTATTTGAATTTTTAAAAAGAAGCATTTGTCAAATATTGTTCGTTTTTTGCTAGAATTTACTTTTAATATTTCCATTTCATACCTTTTCAATTTAGCGGCATAAATTCACTAATCTGAATCATTATCAATTCTGTTTTTTCTTATCCCACATCTAAGATTGTAACACTGCAGGCCGGCTGCAACCCTCAGGCCAGATCCTCGCCGAGACGTCACCAGATGTCAGGCCGGGCTGGCCGTCTGTCTAATGTGACACTCGTTCTCGCTGACGGTCGTGACGATCCCAGTTGTGAAACTGCCACCCGGTCGTGACGAACCCGTCCGATGATGTCGCCACAAAAGCTGGGATACAGGACGTCTTTTGCAACAACGGGCAACTGTTCCACGTTGTGATTAGATCCCAGAGGTTACGTCTTGCAATCTTAATAGTCGTCCCTTTTAGCCAGTCCGGACACTGGTGTACACTTGTGGTTTGAAAAAGATTACGACACCAAAAAAAATTAATTAAATAAATGAACGAAGTCGGACACGCCTGAAGAGTTACGTAGAATGGCTTTATATAAAGAAAAAACAATGTCTTTCTTTTCCCAAGAATACAGTTGTCGAAAATGGTATACAATCGTCGAAAATAATATTTACAACGGAGAGAGAAAGTTCGCCAAAAGCATCATAGCTTCTAATCCTTACTAAAACCGTCATGTTTAAGTTTCGTTAGCGTTGAGATCTCTTCAAAATTTCACTATTATCTTTTCACGTATTCTCTATAGTCAGTGTCGTCAAGTTTTCTATGTAACTTCTAAAACAGTAAAGTTCTTTCGGGTTCTTGACGGAATCTGACGGAATGTGCCGAATCAGAGGCGCTGGCGGGGAATGTGGTGTGGACGGCAGTGACTCTCAAACTCCGACTCAAACTCCGACTCAAACTGTCACCCAACTGAACTTTTCGTGTCGAGCATCTATTTTTATAACCAATTTCGATCCTCTCTGGGGATCCGGCCGGCTCACAGTCTTCGGCTAATGAAATCGGTCTCCGCCCACTCGATTTGCGGAAAGTTTTAGCTCGACCAATTAGATTATGCCAACTCACATCGAACCTCGGGTTATTACGGACTGCTGTGTTCACCAGCGGCCTTGGCCTTCGGGTGACCTTATCAAATCACTCTGACACTTTTTTCGTCTACGCGTTTTCAGATAAGCGGAATCGACATTTCAACTCCAAAAGAAGGGAAATTTATATGAACATGAAAGGAGCGAAATTTATACAAACATGAAAGACGAGAAATGTATTTTTTGCCAGAATAATTTCATGCTCCCGGCTTGTAGAAGTACTTGAAAAATAACAAATTTTTTTTTCTAAGCTCACATCGCGTGAGGCAATAGAACTCTAATAACATTGCCAGTATCGATTTCTCTCTCCGTTGTTTTAAACCAATCAAAGGAAAGTATCCCCGAGGGAGAAGGGAAAGTATCACCGCGGGAGATAGTGTCACACGATCAAATACTTAAGAGATAACTGCTATATTAATTCTATTGCACCGATAAAATATTTTTAGGTGAGATGTGTAAGGATTGAAAAATGTCTTCCTTAATCAAAAAAATTGTTTTTTGTTGCTAGAAATATTTATTAGAAACATAGTAATTTCGTTTTTTGTGTTAGGGCATCTCATTGTAATATCAAATCATCTTAACTACTTAACATAAGCAGAATTTAAAAATAGATCAAAATTATACTAACATACTTCACACTTTAATATGCGTATGTCGAGCGTTTTGGGATAGAGCTGTGGATGAACGTACTACAAGGCGTTGGTTTCGAAAATTCAAGTCGGGAGATTTGTCTCTCCATGATGATCCTGGCAGTGAACAACCTCAGGTCTTGAATAAACTAGTCCTGAAAGCGGCCATTAAAGAGGATAGTAGTCTAACGTGCGGTGAACTTGCAAGACAGTTCAAAGTTTCCGATGAAACAGTTTGACTTCACCTGCACCGCCTAGGTAAGAGGTACAAACTGAGCAAGTGGGTTCCGCAAACGCTGTTGGAGGTCCACAAGGGACAACGAGTGGCAGCCTGCGTATCGCTGCTTTCTCGCCACCGTACCGCATCCTTATTCAATCGAATGCTTACCAGTGATGAAAATTGGGCTCTGTACAAATTCCCAAGCGTTCCAGTCATTGGTTGTCCCCTCAGAATGTTGCCCCTCAAACCACAAGACCACCTTTGCACCCACGCAAGATTATGCTTTGTGTCTGCTGGACAGGTCCTCAAGTGGTTCATTATGAACTGCTACCAACGGGCCAAACGGTCACTGGAGACCTATACCCACAGCAATTGAAACATGTACAACAGGCATTGCGCCAGAAGGAGCCAGCACTGGTGAATCGCAAAGGTGTGCTTCTCCTCCATGACAACGCCAGGACGCATGTCGTGTGAGTGGTCAGGGATACCATACTGCAACTTGGATACCATGCAGCAACTTGGGTCGGAGACTTTGTGCCATCCACCTTATTCACCTGACCTTGCGCCATCCAATTACCACTTCTTCCACTCCCTGGATAATCATCTTCGTGGGAAATCTTTCACCAATGAAGCAGATTTGCGCAAAACCTTCACGGACTTCATTGCGTCAACCCCGCTCCCGTTCTGGCTTGCAAGTGAACGATGGAAGCTTTTATCCAAGTCAGTCAGTTTGTTGTGGATACGAAATAAGAATAACTTTTTTTTTCACGATTTGCAAACTCACAATATCATTGGATAAAAAAATACTACTTAGCTATCATATGACATTTACTAATCGCAGCCTGGCGACAAGTTTTTTATCGCTTTATTTTTACTAGGTAAATTTTGTGTACTTTTCTTGAAAGCAAGCTCCAGCTATCTTTCTTAATTTTTTTCAAACTCGAAATCTTATTAGCTTATTAACTTCACAAAAAATATTTCTACCCGAGACGCAAATTTCCCACCGAAGCAATCTGAGCCACTCTGAAAAGTATTTAACAAAGAGGATTTCAGTTCGATTATTTCAGTTCGGTCCGGAGAATATAACACTCAGAAGGCTTTTAAGAAAAGTAGCAGAAACAGCAAAAAATTTACTTAGTGCAACAAAAGGCAGAAAGCTGTGGAGGTCAAGCATCCCTATGTTAGGAAAGGATTTTGCCCTTAAAAGAAACAGCCAACATGGACTTATTGAAAGACACTTTAAATAAACGAAATTCATTCCGTTTTTATTTATTAATGGTTTTACAACCAGCGAGTACTGCAGCCAGTTTTCTTTAGAAAATCAATATTCACGCAATCTTTCGACTCCGCAAGAATAAAACTCAATAAATTCTATAACAGTCTAAGAGAAAATGTAAAAATTCGAATTCGTTTCACATACAGTACTGTGCAAAATTATTAGGATAAGAACTATTTTATCTTTTATGAGGCATATTGACAGAAAATAAACAATTTAATTAAAGCAATTTTATTTGATTTACTCAACAAATGCTTTAACAAGGAAAAATACTTGTCACAAAATAAATTTAATATTTAGTATAATTGCCCTTCGCTTTGATCCCAGCCTTCATTCTGTCAGGCATTGACATTACAAGATTCTTCAATGTATCTAATGGTATCTCCAGCCAAGCAGCTTGTATTTTTTCCCAAAGTGTGTCTTACGAAGTAACATTAGATTTATCAATTTTTTTATCCAAAATATTCCATAGATGTTCAATAGGATTGAGATCAGGGCTTTGTGGGGGCCAATTCAAATTCTGAAGCCTTCCTTCCTCTCCCTTTTTAGTTAAATAATTCTTACAAAGTTTTGAAGTATGTTTAGGGTCATAGTCTTGTTGATAAATAAATCCTTGTTTTATTAACCCTCTAGGGCCATTCGTATCATATTAGTGGGGGATCTGTTTATTACTTCATAACAATATAGAACTGATCCCCCACTTTATGACAAGTAGAAGCTTTAATCATATTATATTATTAACCCTCTAGGGCCATTCGTATCATATTTGATACAGTATGAAAACAAGCCTTGAAAGAAATATTTTCCTGAAAAATTTTTTAAGAGAAATATTTTATAAATTTCAAATGAAAGCAGTACTGACTGCTCAGTCAATGAATACCAAATGTTTCCTTATAGGGAAATACCAAATGTTTCCTTATAGGGAAATACTGTATCAAATATGATACGAATGGCCCTAGAGGGTTAAACGTATCCCAGATGGGACACCATGGCGAATAAGAATCTGGTGATATATTTTTTATCCATTCTTTCCATCAATTTTCTTCAGGTCTCCAACTCCCTGGCCACTAAAGCATCCCCAAACCAGAATATTTCCACCTCCATGCTTCATTGTTGGTGCAATGCATTTTTCAAGGTACCTTTTATTTCATCTCCGCCTAACATAATGTCTCCTTTTAGATTCAAAAAGTTCAAATTTTGACTCGTCTATCCAGAGTACTTTCGTCCACTGATCTACCGTTCAATCCTTTTGTCCTTTTGCAAATTCTAAGCGCTTTCTTACGTTTGCTTCACGCAACAATGGTTTCCTAACCGCTACAACCCGTAGTGTGCAAAATTGTTAGGACAGGGGTAATTTTAAACTTTATTTTCATGCTTCATGAAAGATATTTGATAAAACCAGAAAGGAATACGCACCCTACAGAAGGCTGAAACCGCAAAGAAATACTTATCTCAACATATTTGATAAAACCGCAAGAAACACGTGGTAGAATTCTGAACCCCACAGAATGGCGACTCCCCAAGTTACACACAAAAGTAGTATGTTATTTTCTATCGTTAAAATAAACGTAACATTTATACCCCAAAACGAGAGACCCTTTTATCAACAAGAAGCTCCCAACTATCCATATCCATATTTTTCCACTTCCTCGCTACAATGAATGGTGATCACGTGAAGAAACGCTGAGAATTCTGTTCTCTACAAAATGTTGACCACCACATACGACACTCAACCACTATTACATAAAATGGCGATCACACATAGAACATTGCACATTTTTGCTAGACGGCATAAAAGATAAAATAGTTCTTGTCCTAATACATTTGCACATAAATGTGTGTAAGTATATATATATATATATATATGTGTGTGTGTGTGTGTGTGTGTGTGTGTGTGTGTGTGTGTGTGTGTGTGTGTGTGCATATTTTCTGAGTATATTAGAGGTCTGTTAGTATGTGTGCGTAAATATGTGTTAGTATTATTTATACGTGTATAAGTCCAGTTTTTATAAATATTGATGTGAGTGTGTACACAATATATATATATATATATATATATGGATATGAATGGATATGGGTATGTGTGTATATGTAGGTGTATGTATAGATGTATTTGTAAAATTCACAATACTCAAATCTGCATGAAAATGCTTGTTCATAATCAATGGATTAATAATTGGATAGCGACAAGTTGTTCTCTTACCAAGAACAGTGATCAAGTTTATTGTACTGAAAGTAGCCTTGGACTGGCTCATAATAAGCACATCAAATTTGAATGCTTTTAAAACTATTTTAAAATTAATTCATGGATAAACAGAGATATAGATTATCGGGGTTTGGATAACAGATGTATGGATAACAGACGTATGGATAACAGACGTATGGATAACAGGTATGGATAATCGGGGTCTGGATAACAGGCATGGATAACAGAGGTAAGAATAATTGGAGTATGGATAACAAAGTTATGGATAATCGGGTTATGGAATACCGAGGTATGGATAATAGAGATATGAATAATCGAGAAAAACTTATAAGAAATATATTTATGTTTTCATAAAGGCAGCCGTTTAAGATATATACGCCTTAATAAGCTTATGCTATTTGGGAATTTCAGGATTGACGAAAAAGTCTAAGAAAATATCGGTCAAAACGTTACGTTAAAAACCCTCAACATTGTAGACAAGAGTTCGAATTGTGCCTGAAATGACAAATCACTTTATACCAGAACTTCAGATAACACTGTAATAGCCATTGAATTATTTTATATAACCATGTTCGTGTTAGTAGAATGTTGAATAATATCCGAATGAAATTGGAGATAATACGACAAATTGAAAACAAAACGTTTCGCACTTTTATGGTTGTTGTCTTCAGGTCGAAACGAGAGACAAACCCGTGTGTAAAAAATAGGTTGATGATTTTGCCGAAGTCATTATATAACATTATATACAGTCACTTTCTCACCGGAGCAATGTAGCTTCCCTGTGTCTCTTCTACAAATACTTTCATGGCTTCTGCTCCGATGAACTTAGCTCACTGGTGCCTCTATATATAAATTTACTCGAGCTACAAGATTAGCAACTAGGTCCCACCATTTTACTGTGAAACCAATAAATTTGTAAACGAAAATTCTACTCTAGCAGCTTCTTTCCTCGCACTTGCCACCTGTGGAATTCCCTTCCGTGTACTTGCTTCCCCGACAGCTACAATCTCCAAGAATTTAAATGTAAATAGGCATCTTCTAACTTACTAACCTGCATCCTCTCTCTCATGCTCCCTTCTCCGTCCACTCCACTCTCATCAGTATTTTCATCCTTCTCTTACCCACTTCCTGACACCCCCTATAATCTGTCACTTTTTTTCATAACTTTCCTCCTTTCACTAACCTACATCGTCTCTCTCATGCTCCCTTCTCCGTCCACTCCACTCTCATCAGTATTTTCATCCTTCTCTTACCCACTTCCTGACACCCCCTATAATCTGTCACTCTTCCTCATAACTTTCCTCCTATGTAACCCCTTGCAAAACAGTGGCAGTAAAATGCCTTGCTTGGGGCGATAAGATTATTTTAAAAAATTCTATGCAATTATAATGTGGATATAAAGTGGGGAATCAGTTCTACATTATAATCAATATATAAACTGATCCCTCACTTTATGGTCACAGTCATCCTTCTTATACTCACTTCCTGATATCCCCTATAACCTGTCACTCTTTCTCATAATTTTCCTCCTATGTAACCCCCTGCATAACAGTGGCAGTAAAATGCCTTGCTTGGGGTAATATGATTAAAAAAAAACTGTAGGCGCAAACAGTAAAGAGTGTCAAAATCGATATTTGGGCTTGAAATCTACGGTTTGTGATTAATGATAAGTAAATCCATAACATGTAATTGGCAACTGGTGCTTTATTCTGATTTAATTTTAGTTGTAATTAATTCAGAAAACTTGATAAATAATTATTCAAAACACCACAACAGAAGCGTCCTGAATTTTATAAAAGAGAATCCTTTTATATTTTATTCTCTTGTCTCGTATATTACAAGCCTCGGAACATCGTAATGTAAAAGTCAAGAGGAAAGTAGTTGAAAATTGGCATTAGCGTAATGAAAATGGTTATAATGAGACAAAATGGGAAAGATATGCAGACAACTCGTTTCACCTGTATATATTAGGCGTGTACAGGTTGAAATAAGAGACAAAACAAGGTCCTCGGTATGACGGCAAACTGCATCCGGCAGCAAGGTCTCTAATTGGGAGGTTGTGAGAAGCGTGGAACCACCTCTTAATTGCTGTTGTTCCCAGGTCCACTCTGACCTGGAATGATAGCACCTGTTAGGATCACAGCTATGGGAAAATAGTTAACCCCTAAACTGGGGTCAAAACACTATGAAAGTATGAAAATACACTTTTATGGAAATATATACATAAAAATCGACTTTTATAAAAAAAATATACATTTTTGAAAGTAAAAATTATTACCATAAATCTTTGAAAGAAAAAAGTTTATTCTCAGCAAAACATTTTTAAATAAAAAAATATACGACATTTTCAGTTTTCTAAAATATAGAATAAAAACAAAATTGTCATTAAAATCTAACTAAAATAACCTTTTCACTGGAACCGAACATTTAAAAAAATACCTTAAAATCACACCTTTTTGGCATTAAATAACCCACAGAGGTGTTGATATACCGTTGAACAAAACTCAAACTCAAACACATACTCAGACAAAGCAATGGATAATAAAATTCTGATGAAAATGTAACAAATAATACTATTAAATACTTTGGCCAGAAATTTCATTATTTTATTTTTCCGTATTGTAGCCTATAAAATTGTATAGGATAAAAATCCTATATCGACCAACAGCTAACTAAAACACACAAAGTCAAATTGCACACCCGCAAAAATGGATCAGAACGACTGAAAACATTTTGGAAAAACCCAAACCAAGGCAAATTTCACAAGTTAGTGTGAAAAGTAAGATTCTGGATTCTGATTGGATAGTAAATAGTATATTGATCTCTGATCCCGGTTATTTTTCTTAACATTTAGTAAAAGGGGATGTGGTTTCGATCCAGTCACTTGATAAATTTCACTACTTAAACCACGTATCTTGAACAGTCAAGTCAGTCCGATATGGCAGCGAGTTTGAGAGACCTCGTCACAATGTGACGAAAGAAAATTTAATTTGCCGACCCGGACGTAAGGGCGCGTTACACATTCGTTTTTCCTCTCCTTCCAATTTTCCTTTCTTTGTCTTCACTCGCACAACGTCAAAGAAAACAACAACAATAAACTTCAAATGATTTCAAAAAGTACAATCTTCTTTATTGCCTGACGTTTCTCGTCACTTTTTCTCCGGCCATAAAAAGGAAAAGAACACAGACTTTTATTAGCAACCTTTTTAATCTTTTTACATACAAGCATTCTGCTACTATCAACTATGAACTCTGAATTTCTGTGGGATATTTAAAATACTCACATTTCTATATGAAGATATTCTTCTCCCAAATATGTTATAGTGTTGAGTTAACAGAATTCCACTGATATTTTTTTCAACAACCTGACGATATTCAAAATTGTGGGGACTTCGGTTGTGTTTAGCACAAGGCCAATTTGACAAGCATAGATAAGGCTCATAAAGTTGGTACACTGTGTATTAGCTGCTATTGCTTTTTTGCCACGTATATGTGGCCGGTCTGAAGCTAATCGTTAAAAATCACCAGATTCAATAAAATATAGATGTGCAAAAGATATGTACGAAAAAGGAAATACTTTATCTCAACACTTGAAAAAAGTAGTTTTTTTAACTGATTAATGTACAGGATCGGATGTGCGTTGTGGTGCATTGAATATCGGCTCGGAACGAGAAATCGGGGAACCGAGTTCAAATTCCAGTTGAATTCATTGCATTCACTTACGCGCAAATACCCTTGGGAAAGGTATTAATCCGTCTATTCTAGTTATGGGTTAAATAACAGGACAGACTGGGTTCTATAGCCTTGGTCGGCAACCAGTCTACCGCAGAAAGCAACGGCAACCTACTGCGGGATAATCTTCTGCCCAGTCAGTCATATCTCTTTCGGGGCATGATCGCCCAAAGCGCGTATCACGTATGGCACTTAACTAACCGACTGAATATAATAGTTGGAATAATGATTAAGGCTTACATTTGTCATAAAGTGGGGGATCAGTTTATTACTTCGTAACAATAGGAAACCGATACCCCACTAATTACTACATAATAATATAATAGATTTCTTTTCCCTTTACCTATGAGTCAAATAACAGGACAGATTGGGTTCTATAGCCTTGTTTGGCAACCAGTCTACCGCAGAAAGCAATGACAACCTACTGCGGGATAATCTTTTGCCCAGTCAGTCATGTCTCTTTTGAGACATGATAGCCCAAGCGTGTACACGTATGGCACTTAACTAACTGACTGAATGTAGAGGATAGAAATATAGAAAGTGGAAACGATACAAAGATAGAAAATGACGTAAGACAAGGATGTGTCTTTTCACCGGATCTATTCACCTTGTACAGCGAGAATATTTGGAAAATCCTAGAAGTTATGCCCGTATTCGTCATCGGAGGCCATAATATAACCACATAAGGTACGCAGATGATACAATGCTGATAGCAGACACAGAAAAGAAACTACAAGGCCTTCTACAGAAGCTAGCTGAAGAGAGTGACAAGAAAGGACTACAAACAAACTGCAAGAAAACCGAATGCAGGGTCATCAGTAAAAAGGGCAGCCCAAAATACCAAATACAGGTGGGGGATATTAAAATCAAGCAGGTACAAAAATTTAAATACCTGGGAAGCGTTATAACAGAAGACGGAAAATGCGACACAGAGATCCGAAGGCGAATTGGCATGGCGAAGGAAGCATTCCAGAAGTTGAGTAAAGTATTAAGAAACCGGGCAATTTCGTTGGAAACAAAGAAGTGAGTACTGGATTGCTATGTGATGTCAGTTCTTCAATATGGCAGTGAATGCTGGACAATACCATCGAAGATGAAAGAAAAACTTGAAGCAACTGAAATGTAGTTCTGCAGAAAGATGCTGCGAATATCATGGATCGAGCATGTGAGCAATGGTGAGGTTTTGGAAAGGATGGCAACGAAAAGAAAATTAATACTGAACATTAGGAAGAGACAGCTGAAGTTTCTAGAACATGCAAAGAGAAAGGAAGGCTTGGAAAACCTGATACTAATAGGCCAGATAGAGGGAAAAGTGACAGAGGATATCAGCGGATAATATGTTTGAAGGACCGGATCAGGTGGATGACAGAATGAGGGTTTTTTGGTGTAACAGGATAAAGCGTCCTAAGAGCCACCAGGGATAGGAAGACGAAAACGCACGTAGAATTAGATGAACATGTGGGAGTACAGAACACTAGGATTAAAATCAATGAATTTAATGTCCACAAAATACAACACAAATTTCAAGAAAATTCAACGCAATAAGTAAAGTTTGCAAAATATTTTAAAAAATCGTTTATTTAATACATGCAGAATAAACAATTTGTATATTTTTTTATATCTTGTGTGACAGAAAAATGTCTTTTAAGCGAATGTGGTTTGAATAAAAAAAAGTGTCTATGTTTCCTTGTTTTTAATTCAACCGAGTAGTAGTGTCTGTTTTTTGTTTTTTTGTTTTTTGATCGAGTAGGTGGAAAGGAAAAGGGGCGATCAATTTAAGGTGACACAGAGAGTGTGAGTGAGAAATAACAGATAAGAGGGGAAAGGTTGAAATAGAAATAGTAGTAAGTTGCACAATCCTTGTATGCAAAAAGATTAATCAGTCTTAGTCAGTTTTCAGTGCCATACGTGATACCCGCAGTAGGTTGCCATTGCTTTCTGCGGTAGACTGGTTGCCAAACAAGGCTATAGAACCCAATCTGTCCTGTTATTTGACTCATAGGTAAAGGAAAAAGAAATCTATTATATTATTATGTAGTAATTAGTGGGGTATCGGTTTCCTATTGTTATGAAGTAATAAACTGATCCCCCACTTTATGACCAATGTAAGCCTTAATCTTTATTCCAACTATTATATTCAGTCAGTCAGTTAAGTGCCATACGTGATACACGCTTTGGGCGATCATGCCTCGAAAGAGACATGACTGACCGGGCAGAAGATTATCCCGCAGTAGGTTGCCATTGCTTTTTCCGGTAGAGTGATTGCCAAACAAGTCTATAGAACCTAATCTGTCGTGTTATTCAACTCATTACTGGAGGGAAGGGACGGATTAATACCTTTTTCAAGGATATTTGTACGTAAGTATGCGCGTTGTGGTGCAGTGGATATCGACTCGAAATGACAAATCGGGGAGCCGAGTTCGAATTCCAGTTGAATTCCGTGCATTTACTTACGCACAAATAACCTTGAAAAAGGTATTAATCCGTCACTTCCTTCCAGTTATGTGTTAAATAATAGGGCAGATTGGGTTCTATAACTTTGGCTGGCAACCGGTCTACCGCAGAAAGCAATGACAGCCTACTGCGGGGTAATCTTCTGCCCAGTCTGTCATGTCCTCTTCGAGACATGATCGCCCTAAACGTTTATCCCGTATGGCTTTTAACTGACTGACTGACTTATGAAATGTCCTTAACTAATAATGTCTGTGTTCCTTTCTCTTTTTTGACTGGCTAGGGATGTAAAAAAAAGATGGGGAATTAATAAAGGAAATTAAACTTATCGGACGTTAGTTTTTATGTAGGTACCTCCACTCATTTTCGATACCTCAATTTAAATTTAATTTTTAAAAATATAAAAGTTTTCTTGAAGCTTTAAATTTAGCTTTAATTAAAAGCCAAGAGATTACATTTACTAATTACAGTAAGCAAAATACCCAGGTGTATTCAAACCGAAATTATATTGATCGGAATCAAACATTTGGTAGAATAAAAAAAGTTGTTAAAATTTCAAATTTTGTGCCATTTTTCATCGATTATAAACATCAGCCGTTTTAAAATTAAAAACTAATCTTACAAAAATAAAATACATCTAGCTGACACAATATTTTTTAAAATTCCCGAATTTATATTTACTTTAAGTTGACTTGAAACAAGAATTAGTTGCTTACTGCCTGTAATATTTCCCAAAAAGTGTTTCTCAATTAAGGTATCCTTATCACATCTGTCAACTTCTTATCAAGAAGTGATGACTGATATGTTTTACAGTAGCTGGCCCAAAAATTGCCAAGTATGGAAGATGAATTTGGTATAAATTTTATTTTTTCATATAACGGAGGACAACCCTTGAAACACATGACCTTTTAATTATAAATATCATGTACGGCCACCCGTACAAATAATATACGAGTAATCAAAATGCACATAATTAAAATGTTTTAATTATTTTAAAAATTATTTTGATCAATCATTTGTATTAAGCTTTTCAATTTTCGATTAGTAAATATAGTCTTTATGCATTAATTCCATAGCCTAGCCCGAGCGGTAGAGGAATAAATTTTAAAATATTTTTGAAACTTTATTTGTTATTAAAACAATTTAAAAATGAAAATAATATTTGTAAAAATTCATTATTCATTGATTTTTTTTTCTTTTCAGATTATGATATGCTTAATTTATAGTGTTCATAAAAAATTTTAAAAGTTTATCCAAATACAAATTGGCATAGTTATTGCATTTTTCGCAATTCGGATCTACGTTTTAGAAAATTGGCACCTCTTGAAGATAAAAGACAGTTGATTAGCATTCCTCAATGTCTCCTGAATTTAATTATTATAGGTTTTATGGGGGAGCGGTGGCGAATTTTTAGGCATTTATAGAAATTAATTGGTGGTGGGGGTAACAGATGTAAAAAAAATCTTTTACCAATACTTTCTAAGAATAATTATTTGAAAATTAATGTTAGTCTATTATGAATTAGTCCTGAAATTGTCATCAAAATCCGACCATTATTTGATTTTTGCAAGAATTTCCAAATTAATGTCTTTTACGGTCGAAAATGAGAATTGCGTAATATTACGTTTTTAGACGTAATAAACTATGCATCAATTTAGGTCTCGCACTGACCAAAAAGAAAAAGATTTTCTCTCAAACTTTCGCACGTGTTAGAAATAATTAAAACTTTTTAATAAATAATTAAAAAATACTTAGATCTATCCTCTTAATGATAACAAAAGCATTTTGCCGATAAAACCTTTGTATTTCATACTATACTGTTTTTTTCAGTGATTTTTTAGAGGTACTTCTTTTTATGAGACGGTTGAAGATATCTTATTGTCGTTGTTTTTCTTTCGTTTTTCTTCTATTTTGTATTCTGTTGAGTCTGCAACGGAGCCGTCTGTTGATTCCTTAGCCTCTAATCTATGCTCACTTCTGACTGTCTTTTTTTCTGTCAAGGGACGTGGTTAAGTAGTGGAATTTAGTCATGTGACTTGATCATGTGACAAACACATTTTTTATGTGTTTAGAAAATTTAACCGGGGTCATAGATCAATTTGCTATTCCCTACCCAGTCAGAATTCAGAATCCTAATTTTCACACTGGCTTGTGAAATTTGCTTTGGTCTGGTTTTTTTCAAAATTTTTTCAGTCGTTCTAATCCATTTTTGTGGGTGTGCAATTTTACTTTTTGCGTTTCAGTTAATTGTTGGGTGATATAGGATTAATTGTTGGATTATATAGGATTCATTGTTGGGTGATATAAGATTTGTCCTATAAACACGATCGTTACTACTAATTTGATGGTGCTGAAATGTGAATGGACAAATCTAGTTTAGTTCAAGAAAATAATTGAATATGGACCGATGCCTTTTTTTTCTCCTTTAAATTGTAATTCGATGCTCAGTTTAAATGGGGAGAAAATGAGTGTATGCATTCGGAAGAAGGCACATGGAACAATGCAGACGTTAAATGCAATAAAGGAGTATATTGAATAATAGCAAATAAGAGAATCAACATTGTATGCAAAAGGTTTTTGAAGTAATGTTAATTAAATAGAAACCTCTAATATAGGGTCGAAACTCGAGAGACCGTCGAGGTTCTTCTTTGATAAAGTTTAACATCCAATGCTTCAAAGGAAAGGAAAAGATAATTCAGTAGATAATCATGCAAAAACAATTTCGCTCTTTTAACTTTTAAATCAATAAAGATATTCCAACTTCGTAAACATATAAAAACTTTCGTCTATGCTTAGAATATTGCTGTTACATATAGTCATGGGCTTCTGCTATCTATCTGGAGCTCCTTGATAAAAAACCCAAGAAGAATCAACAATATCATTCGACCTGATCTGACGTCCCGGCTAAAAGTCACTTTCCCTCCACTGTAAGGTTGTCGCCCTTTACCTTTCGTGTCAATACACACATAGAAATGGGAAAGCTCATCAAAACAATAGGCAAAAAAACAAGAACGCTACGCTACGGCTGTGGGAACGTAACTGAAGCCGAGATGTCAGGTCAGGACCGAAAACGAAGCAAATTCTTTTTAAGATTCTATCAAGAATAACTTAATAAGTTGCAGAAACATCAGACTAGACGTGGCAGAAATATTCAATGCATGAGCAATTGGTACATTTATAAAAGTGTTTTCCGACGAGAAAAATTGTCTAACACGGCACAATGAACCAACTTTTCTAGCAGTAGACGAAGCAATCGATTCAATATAATCTCTCTACTTCATATCAGTCGAAAATTTTAGCCCTAAAAAAGTACCAGATGTTTCTCCCCTGAGTGTTAACACTAGCAATAAAAAGAGAAGGCTAAAAGGCTCATCTATAATGATAAAAGGTAGCAAATTCTTTTTGTGGGTGTTCAAATTTTCAAGTTAATTCTTGCCTCTGTTAACAACTGATTAAAGTTCATTTTCGAGAATAGCTGCCAATTTTTTCTTTTGTCAAACATATATCATTTACTATTAAGACAGGTGTAAATAATTGTGTCAACGGCATGAATACCTGGTGGGAATTAATGTAGAGGATACAAATCTTCTATCATCCAACAATTAACCGTAACGCAAAAGGTAAAATTGCAAACTCACAAAATTGGATCAAAAGACTAAAAACATTTTGGAAAAACCCAGACCAAGGCAAATTTCACAAGTCAGTGTGAAAAGTAAAATTCTAGATTCTGTTTGGATAGGAAATAGCAAAATGATCTATGACTCTGGTCTATTTTTTCATACCTAGAAAATGGATATGCTCTTCGGAGCCGATCAGTCAGTTAAATGCCATACGTGATACACGCTTTGGGCGATCATGTCTTGAAAGGCATGAATGACTGGGCAGAAGATTATCCCGCAGTAGGTTGCCATTGCTTTCTGCGATAGACTGGTTGCCGACCAAGGCTATAGAACCTAATCTGTCCTATTATTTAACCCATAACTGGAGTGAAGAGACGGATTAATACCTTTCCCAAGGCTATTTGTCCGTAAGTGAATGCAAGGAATTCAACTTGAATTCGAACTCGGAGCCGATCCCATCTACTATTTAACCACATCCTTTGATTAGCAAGGGAGTTAGAAGGGTGCAGAGATCAGAGAGGCCAAAGAACCGACAGACTCAACTAGACACAAAGAGAAGAAGAAGGAAAAAAAACAACAAGACATCTTTAACTGCCTCATAAAGATCTTTTAAATCTCCCGCCGACCCAGAAACCGGAAAGTAACACAGGCTTTATCAGTTAAGTAAACTGATTAATCATTTCACATACACGCATTCTGCTACTTACTACTATTTCTCTTTGAACAATTAACTACAAGCATTTTCTTTATGAACATTTCATTTTTCTTCTTAATATTTTACTTTATAATCTTCAAACGAAACATTTTAACTTTCCACGTTTCAATATCTAACATTCAAACTTCTGATACTTAAATTCTGGAGACTTCGATTGTGTTTGGCACAAGGCCTATTTGACAAGCGTCACCAGAAAAAAAAATGTAGGTCCAACTATATAACCCTACATGTATCTAGAAACTTGTTATTGTAACAGAGATGCTATCAGTCGTTCAATAGTTTGGTATTGACAAGGTTAAGGAAATAATAATTGAAATGTATGACCATAGTGAAATACTGTAAGAATTTAGTCGTTCCATAATACTAATTTAATTCATGTCCGAAATTTTCCTTTCTCTTGATGCATTGTTTAGCTTATAGAAGACATCTTTTGCGCTTCCATTTCAATTTTTGTGCCACACTGTGCAGGTCCCGGAAATTCTTTCCGCCTGAATCTATCCAGAAATTATATAAATCCACCATCCGCCCGTGTATCGAGTACTGCTGCCACATCTGGTCGGGTGCCCTTCTATTCTCCTCGGGGTTCTTGACAAAATACAGCGAAGAATCTGTAATGTGATTGATACCGACTTGGCTGACCGCCTGCAGTATCTCTCTCACCGGCGTGACGTGGCTTCCCTGTGCCTCTTCTATAAATACTTTCATGGCTTCTGCTCTGATGAACTTAAATCACTGGTGTTCCCTAGATGTGAATTTGCTCGAGATACTAGATTGGCAACTAGGTCCCACCCTTTTACAGTGAAACCGATGAAATGTAACAGCAATTTCTACTTCAACAGTTTCTTTCCTCGCACTTCCCGCCTGTGGAATTCCTTAAGATTAGAAGGATTCCTTAGCATTATTTGTAGCCTAACTTTTTTTCCGGTTGGCCTGGCTTTTTTGATGACTTAAAAGTAATCAAGAATCTTTATTGGCAGTAAATCGGCGTCTGAATACAATGAGGAGATTAACTGGAATTTATCTTATTGTTTTTATCAGCGTTTTTATCAAAAAAGGAATTTCTTATCCTTTTTCTCGGTTTTTAAATCCCTAAAGGGATTGAGAAATTTTTAGAAATTGAAAAAAATGGGCAGTGTTCTAACAGAAGACAGAAAGTCTCAAAAGAGATTCTGGACAATTCATTTTGTTTATGCGAAGGTTTTGCATCTATATACATATAAAAGGCAAGGTGTGTGTGTGTGTGTGTGTGTGTGTGTGTGTGTGTGTGTGTGTGTGTGTGTGTGTGTCTGTTTATATGTATGTCCTTTATACAATTCCACAATTTTTATCCGATTGTCACCAAACTTCACACAAACATTTTTTAGGCTTCCGGTCAGATCATTGGTTACGTATTTTTTCGACCCACCCCCGATATTGAAAATCGATATCCTGATATCCGATCAGGTCTGATCAAGATCAGGATTTCAGCCCTTTTATCGTGGTTCTTGCTGCAGAATTTGCTCTAACTTCGTAATATTATAGCTTTTAGTCTCAAACATTGGTAGATATTCTCAAATGACTCATTTTCCTTGATATTGGAAATCGATACACTCGATATTCTATCGAATCTGATCAAAAACCGATATTCAGCCATCAATGTGGCCCATTTTCTCCAATTTTACTCCCGATGGGTACTCTAAGTTTTCATGGACATACTTAGGTTAGTTTATCCTTGGATGACTTATTTGACTCCTATATTGGAAATCGATACTCTGATATCCTATCGGGTTTGATCAAAATCAGGTTTTCAGCCCTTTTATTTTAGTTTTTGCTTCGGGGTTGGCTCTAAGTAGGTATAATTGTAATTCTTAGTCTCAGCCATGATACCATTTTTGTCAGAGGACTTATTTAGCCTTCAAAATTCAGTTTGGGACAGAAAACGTATTTGACATCGATACCAGAAATTAAAATTTGACTTATATCCATTCATGTTTCTTTCAGTCTACGGTTTCGCTTTAACTGGAAACGACTATTGCTTTTTAGTCTTTCGTGCCAACGTCCAAAGAGTCTGAGCTCCAGGACCATGGATTAGTTTTAAAGCTCTCATTACACCGAGCAACGCCGGGTTATACTGCTAGTACATATATATATATATATATATATACTAGGTGCCATTGGTAAATTGTCGCAATTATTTGATTATATTAAATATTCTTTAGGCTGTGTCTGAGCTCCAGGACCTCGGATTGGTTTTAAGCTTTCATTACACCCGAGCAACGCCGGGCTATACTGCTAGTCTCTTTATAAAATTAGAAGACTTTTTTTTCCGCATTATTTATATCCCCCAAATTTATTCCCGCTATTTTGGCATTTTTCTGCCCCTAACACTCGAAACTTGATTAAAACTAAATGATATAATTTTTGCCTTTTTTTTTTATACATATTACGAAATAATTCTAGCGGTAAGCAACTCTAATTTGAAATGCTTTTTGGCTGTTGTTCTTGCTTTCATTTCACCACTGAAGCCACGCATCAAACGAGTTGATAAAATGAAAAAAATACATGATACGTTGAAGTTATAATTGTTACAAAATACAAAGTCTGAACCTAAACTTATTTATAAATGAAACTTTGTGTGTGTGTGTGTGTGTGTGTGTGTGTGTGTGTGTGTGTGTGTGTGTCCGTTACCTATAGGCTCCGAAACGGCTGAACCGATTTTCTTTAAATTTTACACAGTTGTACTATAAGTGTTTGCGAGTGTTCTTTGCTAGGGTTTGTGTCGAGGTACCCCCGATAAATATCGAAAATCGATAATCGAAAAAATCGGGTTATAGAAGGAGTGGTCAGATTTTAATCAAATTTGATACACTCATAGACAAAGACATAAAAAACGATATTCAGAAGTTTCAAGTTTGCAGTTCTTACAATAGTGCAGAAAATTTGATATCGATATCAGGAAATCAAAATTTGACTTACATTCATTCATTTTTCTTTCAGTCTACACTTTCGCTTTAACTGGAAACAACTATTGCTTTATAGTCTTTCGTGCCAACGTCCAAAGAGTCTGAGCTCCACGACCATGGATTAGTTTTAAAGCTTTCATTACACCCGAGCAACGCCGGGCTATACTTCTAGTATATATATATATATATATATATATATATATATATATATATATACTAGGCGCGATTGGTAAATTGTCGAAATTATTTTATTATTTCAAATATTCTTTAGGCTGAGCCTGAGCTCCAGGACCATGGATTAGTTTTAAAGCTTTCATTACACCCAAGCAACGCCGGGCTATTCTGCTAGTAGGTTATATGTAAAAAGCGGCTGACCGAAAAATAAGCCCGTCGGATTTTACCAGTGGTAGCATCCAGTGTTACAAAACCGTGAATGCGATATCCGATAGTTACAACCACAACCCTATTTTTATTTATTTATTTTTTTTAACTTTCATGACCGAACGTCCCATCAAGTTGGCTATATTGCTGGCAAAATGTCTCTAATATCCGCCGCAAATATATCAACTTCCTTCGCTTCGTTGGCTTCAGGTGAAAACGTAATCTAGACTCACGTTGGCCATATGACGATACTGTCTTCTTTCATTTTCATCAATAAAGACTTTTTTTAAATAGTTTTCACCTTCATCTTACATTTTTTTAAGCATAGATATTTATTTGCGATGTAACAAAAAAAGAAATTGAAAAATATGAAAATAAAGATGAAGTGAATATTGGCACACTTACGAACGGGGCAGACGAGAAGGAAATTATTGACAACAAACTTATCGTTGGCGCAGATGCTGCAAATTTCTGGCCATCGATTAACAAAAAGGAGAGAAGCAGACAACAGCATAGACATATTTGATATCGAAGCGGGCGAAAATTTCCACTGAGTCAGCCACATTAGTTCTGAAATAGATTTTAGATATAAATGACGCGAATGCATTGTGACCTACAGGTTATAAAAAAAAGAAAAGGAAAATTCTGCAGAGTTGGGCATAAATGGCGTAACTTCATTATTCAGTCAGTTAAGGGCGATACGTGATACACGTTTGGGCGATCATGTCTCGAAAGAGACATGACTGACTGGGTAGAAGATTACCCCGCAGTAGGTTGCCATTGCTTTCTGTGGTAGACTGGTTGCCGACCAAGACTATAGAACCCAATCTGTCCTGCTGTTTAACCCATAACTGGAAGGAAGAGACGGATTAATACCTTTCCCAAGGATATTTGCGCGTAAGTGAATTCAATGGATTCAACTGGAATTCGAACTCGGCTCCCCGGTTTCTCGTTCCGAGCCGATATCCACTGTACCACAAGCCACATCCTGCTACATTATTACCATTGTTATTATTATATGCATTTGTATGTTCACGTCTGGTTATCGCTGAAGAAAAAGTGAAGCTTTTCTCCACCATATTTCATAGCATCCTTATCAAATGATAAAAGATGCTGAAAAAATTATCAGTCCCTTGTGTGGCTACAGAATTATCATTATTATTATTATTATTATTATTATTATTATTATGTCATTTTTCATTATAAATCGATTTCTGCTATGGTCGCACTACCTTCCAAGTCTGCGGGAAGACCTAAGGCAGATCTTGGTGTGTTGTTATGGCTCCATTTCAAGTTTTTTCATATCTCCCTAACATCCCTAGCGTTACATAAACAAAATTCTCTTTAGTGTGGGAGCTGTACTTAGCAAAACAAGTTTTTGTATATCTATTCAGCTGGAGGTTTCCAGGGATTCTTTCAATGCGTTGTTTTGTTCCATTTTTTATCATTCCAAGTGCACCCACGATACTTGTTTTCAATTTCCACATTTTTTCTATTTCAATTTTCAGGTCTTTATATTTTGACAGTTTTTCGAATTCCTTGGTTGCTATGTTACAATCGACTAGACAAGCCATATCAATTAATAAGCAAGTTCCTTTTTTCTTTTTGCTTATTATTATTATTATTATTATTATTATTAACACATCACTCAATAAGACACGAGCGTGATGTGTAGATGACGCCACTAATAAAAAAATTAATATGACTTTTATGCAGCACTGACCTTCAAATGTCACATGACAAAATTTAGGCCCAGTCGGATTATTAGTTTACAAATTACAGTTATTTAGTTGAAGCTACTGTTGCAAATTTTCAAAACAATTTTGTGTGTGTTAATAAAGCATTGCTTTCTGATGGGAAAAATACTGTTCAAGTAAAGCAATGATAAGTGTTATTCGGACTCTGCTTCGTCAGAAACAACGGTTAAAAGGTGGTATGCTGACTTTAATTATATGATGGTAGTAGTACTGAATTGGCATGCTTCCAGATACTATCATACAAACGCGGGTGTCCCTCAAGGCTGTATCCTAGGTCCTACGCTTTTTCTGATCTTCAACGATCTCCCTGATATAATCAGATCCCAAGTAGCATCTATGCTGACAACACAACAATTTACACCCGCCTCGATAAGAAATCATACGAGGCTGACAAAGAAAACTCCCCTTGTGATCTTGAAAAGGACCTCCAATCTGTGGTGGAATTGGGTAGGAAATGGCTCGTAAATTTTGACGCTTCCAAAACGAAGCTGCTATCTTTTAACCACCACAGATAACCGTTCCTACACCACCATCAGAATGGATCAGGCTAGTCTCCCTGAAAGGAAAACACTGCTCCACCTCGGCCTAACTTTATCAGCCGACTTCAACTGGAATGACTACATTGACTCCAGAACTAAATCTGATGCTAGTAAGGTTGGTTCCTTGTGTAGGGCCAAGAAGTTTTTCTCGTCTGAATCCATCTTGCACATATATAAATCTACCATCCGCACGTGCATTGAATACTGCTGTCTCATTTGGTCGGGTGCCCCTGCTATTCATCTCTGTATTCTTGGCAAAATGCAACGGTGAATCTGTAATATAATTGATCCCGACCTGATAGCTCAACTCCAGCCACTTTCTCGACGGCGTAATGTGGTTTCCCTCTGTCTCTTCTACAAATACTTTCATAGATTCTGCTCTGATGTGCTTAGCTCCCTGGTGCCCCCATGAATGAATTTACTCGAGCTACTAGACTAGCCTTTTACAGTGAGACCAATCAAATATAACCGCGACTTTTACTCCATCATCTTCTTTTCTCGTATTCTCAGCCTCTGGAATTCTCTTCTGAATACTTGCTTTGCTGACATCTAAAATGTCTAAGAATTTAAGCGCAATGTCAGTTTCCACCTGCTATTTTCTTGACTTGCATCCTTTTCCTGACAACCCTTGTATCATGTTGTCTTTTCTTTCCTCTCTACTCACATTCAGCCCTCTCGAAACCAGTGTTCTCATTCTTCTCTGACACTCCGGTAACTTGTTCCTCTTTCTCATCACTCAACTCTTATGTATCCCCCTGCGCACCAGTGGCAGTTCTGCCTTGCTTGGGGTGAAATGATTTGCAAAAAAAAAAAAAACGCAGTCGTACAGACGCAAATTATGCTGAACGCTCAAATTTGCCAAAATCGGCAGTTGTCCCGGAATACACAAACGAAATCCACAAACGCCTTTTAGCCGATCGTAAATTGAAGTTCCGTGAGATAGCAGAGAAGTTGATCATATCAGAAGGCACTGTATTCACCATTTTGCATGAGAATTTCTCAATGAGAAAGCTGTGTGTAAAGTGTGTGCCGCGTTTGCTCACAGTCAATCAAAAACAACACATCGATGATTCAGAGCATCGATGATTCAGAGCATTTGCAACGCTATTTACGAAATTTTTTGTGAGAAGTTTTCTTTGCTTTCGTTTTACAGTGGGACCCTTTAAGCCCTAGGTTTCCACACTTATAGCACTTTCGATTATTAAAGGGACAGTCGTTACCGAAAAATAACATTCCACATCTGAAAGATTGATTACTTTTTCTTTTTTCAATTTTTTTTTTAGTCTGCTCGTATACGCATTTTTTTCTTCGATTTCGTCCGTATAGCGTCTTAGAATTAGGATTTTTTTTTTACATTCGTCTGATATTTGTGTTCATCTCTTATTCTGTTCAAGTGTCGTTAGAATTCTAGCACGTTCTTCTATATCTGTTTTGCCGAGAACACTTGAACAAACCCTTTAAACATCTTCGGAGTCGGTTCGTTTCAACTTGTTAACGATTCAGCCATATGTGACAAAATCATAGTCTTCTTTTTTTTTTTCAAACACTTTCAACGAAATTTGAATACCGTTTTTTCTTCTCGCTAAAAATTTTAGTCAGAATATTTACTGTTTCTTTGAATAAATTTCTTCTGTTTTTTTTTTTTTCGGTACTACATAATTACAGTATTTTTCATGTTCTGTCTATTCTAACTTTCTCAACAAGTCTTGTTTTTATTTTCTTTTTTACCAAGTTGTTACATCCTTCTCTGTAAATTTGTCCGTATCTTATAAAATAAGAAATTATAATTCAATCATCTGAAATATATGTGAATTCAGCTACGACATTTGCCACTACGTCAGGAGTGAAAAAACTTGTCGAATTTATCGTTTTTTTTTATTTTTTGTTTTGTTTTGTTTTACTTTTTTTGTATTTTCTTAATTAAATTTTGTTGTTGTTTCAGGAGATCCAAAAACAACTGTTGTTGTTGTATTTTTACCACCTGGGCTAATAATTCTGGTTTAGAGCACATGTTTTTTGGGTTGGGAACAACTTTAATAGTAAGTCATGAGTTTGCTTTGATTTGATTTGATTTTAATTTTTTGTTGTGGTTAATTTTAAGTTTCATAGTTATTTGAACGAGTGCTTTTTTGTCTTTTTTTCAAAGAAATCTCCTTTACTGGACTTTAACTCAACGCCCCTACTTTTACTTTTTATTTTATTTTTTTCAGTTGGAGTAGATAGACTAAACTATCGCCCGGTTCACACTCCACCCACGTCTATTGTACAGGAGTAGAGGCTCATCCCTTGTTCCCTGTTTAGGATGTGGCTTCCGGCTTTCTTTTTTACAATCTTTTCATTTTTCTTTTGCTTTTTTTTTCCTTTTTTCAGTTGGAGTAGATAGACTAAACTATCGCCCTGTTCACACTCCACCCACGTCTATTGTACAGGAGTAGAGGCTCATCCCTTGTTCCCTGTTTAGGATGTGGCTTCCGGCTTTCTGTTTTCCAATCTTTTCACTCTTACGTAGCCCCCTGCACGTCAGTGCCGTTACCGCCTTGCTCGGGGTGATATGATTAAAAAATATATATTTAAAGAATATTTTATTTTTTTCTATTTTTCTTTTCTTTTTTTTTTTCTTTTACAAACATCAATGAAAAAAATTAAGCCAATATGGTTTTAATTTCTTGTCGTCAATATTGTCACATGCGTTGGAGGAAAAAAAATTTTTTTCTTGCTCCGTATGATTTTCGAACCCTCGTCGCCACTTTTGTAACTTACTCCTAGCGATTATAATACTAACCGGAACGCCCTTGACTTACTTGGTGTTCTTTATTTAAATCATCTTGCATAGGTTATTTATGTCATCAAAGCATCTTATTTACAGTTCTGAAAAGCTGTAGGTCGCAGGAAGAAGCTGTTAGATTTTAACTTACTTCTCACCAAATAGAATAGGTAGAGAATGAACAATGTCTGAAATTATGTAAATGGAATGGCATGTCATTGCCGGGGAGGTTTGAATTTGCGTAAAAGAGAACTTGTTTCATTTCTCGATAAAATAATAATTGCTTCTAGCGAGATCAGCTACTTTTGCCTGGAACCATGTCAGAATTAATTTTGTCTTTCTAGATTCAACATATCAGCACATTTTAAATATAATTCGCATTTTACCAGAATTACTTGCTCCGCTATTCATATTGTGTCGTCTGTTAAATCGCTTTTGTTTTTAGAGATGCGTCTTTTAAGTGTTGATTTAATCAGGCAAACGTTTCGATTTCATTCATTGTCATTCAGTTATGGGGCTAATATCAAATGACAAGGGAGATTACTGTTTACTGAATTCTATCTTGGGAAAAGGTTTCTTCCCACGGGAATGAAGACAGTGTTCAACGAATTCTAGGTCAGATCTATAGAGAATAATTGCTTCACGAGTTTCCGTGGAAAACTTTATTTAGAAAACACTTAAAAGCATTACAAACACCAGAGATTTTTGTTTTAATCATATTACCCTGAGCAACGCGGTAACGCCACTAATGTGCAGGGGGCTACGTAAGAGTGAAGAGATTGGAAAGAGAAAACCGGAAACCACATCCTCAACAGGGAACAGCGTCTTCACCTGTTCAATAGACATGGGTGGAGTGTGAACCGGGCGATAGTTTAGTCTATCTACTCCAATTAAACACGTATAATGACGTCGCTCCCTTGAGAAATATGGGATTTTTAAAAATCTATTGCCGGTTTAAAACAGCCGCATCACAAACGAGGGTAGCAAAATGTTTTAAAATATAGTAAAAATAAAAGAATATCTACTGGAACACAATAATCAACAACACTTAGAATAGTCTCATATAATTAAAGGAATGTTGGCTTTATTGATATGTAAAATTTTCAATATTATTAAACTTTGGGCCATGCAGAATAATGAAACTGGTATTGAAATGAAGAAACGGTATTTATTTTGAAAATTACGATGCGTTATTGATAAAAATATTCATCCGAAAAATCAGATTTCAAACCAGATAGAATAATGAAACTGGTATTAAAATGAAGAAAATTTATTTCTTTAAAAAATTACGATGCATCATTGATAAGAACAGTTCAGTTAAGTGCCATACGTGATACACTCTTTAGACGATCATGTCTCTAAAGAGACATGACTGACTGGGCAGAAGATTATCCCGCAGTAGGTTGCCATTGCTTTCTGTGAGAACCCTTATACGGAAAAACAAGTTTCAAACCAGATAGAATAATTAAACTGGTATTAAAATTAAGAAACGATATTTATTTTGAAAATCACCATGCGTCATTGATAAGAATATTCATCCGAAAATAAACAGGTTTCAGACTAAATAGAATAATGAAATTAGTTTCAAAATGAATGAAATTTACTCCTTTTCAAAATTTCAAGGGTTGGTTGATAAGTAAGGTCCCCATTAATATGCAACAGGTTTTAGACCGGCTGAAATAAATGGTTTTATTGTAATGTTTTTCTCGGTTCGAATTCCAGTTGAGTTCGATGCATTCGCTTACGCACAAATACCATTAGGAAAATTATGAATACGTTTCGTCTCCCTCAAGTTATGGGTTAAATAAAAGCACAGATTAGATTCTGTAGCCTTGGTTGGTAACCAATCTATCGCAGAAAGTAATAGCAACCCACTACGGAAAGTCTTTTGCCCAGTCAGTCATGTGTATCCCCTATGGCACTTAACTAACTGAAAATAACGAAACTGCTATCAAAAGAACAATTTATTCCCAAGGTTGACTAATAATTAAGTTTTCCAGTCCTCTAAACAAGATTTAGAAGAAAATGAGTTAATGAAAAAAAATGAAATGCAGGAAATATTTTTATCTTTAAAATAACGAGGAATGATTGAAAAGTAAGATTTTAAAACCTATTTTAAACCACACAGAATATTGAAATTAATATCAAATTTAAACGGCTTAAGACCGTATCCCCTTGAAACCCCAATTCATGTACAATGCGGAAGTTAAGCAATCTCATGCCTGGACAGTACATAGATAGGTAACAGTTTGGGAAGCTATAGAACCCAATCTATCCTGTTATTTAACCCATAACTGGTGGGAAAAGACATATTAATACCTTTCCCAAGGGTATTTGCGCGTAAATGAATGCAAGGAATATCAACTGCAAGTCGAACTCGGCTCCCCGATTTGTCGTTCCGAGTTGATATCCACTGCACCACAACGCACATCCTGAACTACATCCAGAAGCAATGAAATTCGTTATTTTGAGGCGTGCAGAACAACGTCTTAACTGCTTTTTTTCTCAGGTTCAACCTGACCAGGGATGTTAAGATCTCAGTTAGTAGCTAAATAATGAGCCCCAAAGAAAACTCAACAATACATTTTTATATTCAAATAACCAACAATACACTTTTATATTCAAATGACCAACAATACATTTTTATATTCAAATGACCAACAATACACTTTTATATTCAAATGACCAACAATAGATTTTTATATTCAAATGACCAACAATACATTTTTATATTCAAATGACCAACAATACACTTTTATATTCAAATGACGAACAATACATTTTCATATTCAAATGACCAACAATAAATTTTATATTCAAATGACCAACAATACACTTTTATATTCAAATGACCAACAATACATTTTTATATTCAAATGACCAACAATACACTTTTATAGCCAAATGACCAACAATACATTTTTATATTCAAATGACCAACAATACACTTTTATATTCAAATGACCAACAATACATTTTTATATTCAAATGACCAACAATACACTTTTATATTCAAATGACCAACAATACATTTTCATATTCAAATGACCAACAATACACTTTTATATTCAAATGACCAACAATACATTTTTATATTCAAATGACCAACAATACACTTTTATAGCCAAATGACCAACAATACATTTTCATATTCAAATGACCAACAATACATTTTATATTCAAATGACCAACAATACACTTTTATATTCAAATGACCAACAATACATTTTTATATTCAAATGACCAACTATACAATTTTATATTCAAATGACCAACAATACATTTTTATATTCAAATGACCAACAATACATTTTTATATTCAAATGACCAACAATACACTTTTATATTCAAATGACCAACAATACACTTTTATAGCAAAATGGCACTCACTGCAGCACTAAAATACAAATTTATATTTCTGGTAAAATTACTAACAATACATTTATAATCTACAAACATATATTTATCCTGAATGTATAAAATTGTGTGCAAAATATCTGTGATTAAAAGCATAAAAATTGCATATTAAATATTTCGATTTCGGCTTGGGTTATTTAAAACCCATAGAGGTGTTGATATGCCGCTAAACAAAATCAACCAACCAAACTAAGCCAAATATTTAAATTTCAGCATTAGATAAGCCATAGAGATTGAGTTGCCGCTAAACAAAATCAATCAATCATGCAACAAACATAAAAACTTTTTCAGAATATGAGTTTATATAAATCCTAGCATCATAGCCCGTCGTTGCCCGTGCAACTCAGAACATTTTTTAATTAGATGATTAATGCAGCGCCATGCGATTTTCGAGCGCTTGTAGTCGCCGCCTCTCTTTAAAACTCAGTTATATAAAGAAAATAATTATATAAAAAATTGTTGTTTAAAAATTGTTCAAAGATTCCATTAAAAAATCTATTTTCCTTTGTTTTGCGTAAACGTGAGTTAATGTATTGTATGACATTGTAAACAACATTGTGCTTGTTTTTATTTCAAAATTACGGGAAAAAATATTTCCATTTTTTGTTGACTAAATAAATTTCAGAAATTTTCGAAGAATATTTAAAAATGTAGACATTTAATTTTAGAAAAAAGTTACATTAATGCCACACGAAATACAGACAGTCGATTTCTTGCATGAAATATTTAGCAAAAAAAAAAGATTTTTTTAATTTTATTTTCTGAAGTATGAAATATTAAATTTGAAAAAAAAAAGAATAAATAATTAAATTGTTTCAAAATTACGGGGGGGGAAATATTTACATTTTTTGCTGACGAAATGAATTTCATAAATTTTCGAAGAATATTTAAAAATGTAGACATTTAATTTTAGAGGAAAAAGTTACATTAATGATAGACCAATTACAGACAGTTGATTTCCTGCATGAAACATTTAGTGAAAAAAAAGCCTGATTTTTTAATTTTATTTTCTGAAGTTTGAAATATTAAATTTGAGAAAAAAAGACTTAAATAATTAGATTAACCATTGGCGCCTATTTTTACATATTTTGTTTTTGTTTGAAAAAACACTTTTTTTAAAATATTTCTTTTGTTTCAAAATTACTGGGAAAGGTTTTCACATTTTTTGTTCAACAAATGAATTTTTAAAACGTCGGAATAAAAATTAAATATAAAGGCTCCTTTTTTATTTTATTTTTAGTCGCGTTAGACACGTGTGATTTGATTTCTGTGACGTATTCTAGCAACCATCTTAGATATTAGATGTTTTACGGAGTAAAATCTAAACAATCGGCTTCATTGGCTAAAATGTGCGAAAAGCAAAAATTACTGAACTCAAAAAGTACGACCTGGCTTCTCTGTAGATATGTGTCCCTAGAAAGTTTGAATGGCGTAGCTTAAAAAATGTAGGCGCGCATAGCTTACAGTCACACACAGATTGCCTTTTATATATATAGATATTACAATATCACTTCTTTTACGGATGGGGCCCGGAAGAAAGACATTTTCTGGTTCCAGAAGTTCAAACCTTCACTGTAAGTACATGCTGTGCGATTTACATATTTGCAAACCACCAACATACCTTCCATATTTTCAATTGGTCAGAAGAAATTTCCGTTCGTAATGTATCTTCCCACGAATCACTGACCTTGCAACCAACTCCCAATCACTACAATTTCAACATGTTCAAGTCTAAGGTTAACCCTTACCTACCTCTCCTATTCGCACAAATCGTAATCCTCTCCCTCGATGGAGTCCCGAGCTTATCGAAAAATCAAATTTTATTCCAAAATGTAACTTCAAGGAAATTTCAGTATAAAACATACATAAAACCGTCTCTAGTAATTATGTCCACCAAAACAAGTGTGTACACAAAAACTGGGTATTATCTACTGCATATTTAACTGTGAACGCTGAATAAAATATATATTTTTGTGATGTCAATGCTCCCAAGAAATTAAATTTTGGTATTAAATGGCACATAAAGACTTGATATGCCGTAAAACAAATCAACCAATCTTCTCGCCGTTTGTCTAACTGCAATGTACACTTTCGTTGTCTTCACGTTAATAGTTTTTGCTTTTCAGATCTTATTTTGCACATGCGCGATTCAAAAGGTTCTCAAGCTATATTCGCACGTTTCAAATAGCGCTCAACATCCTAAAGGGTGCGATAGCTAAATTATCGCCATTTATATGTTTTTTACGCGTATGTGGTTTGTTTCTGGGTTGGGTTTATTTTCGTATTTCTTTGTTTTTGTTGACTGCACAGTATAGTAGGGTCAGTTGGGCAACGTTTGTGAGAAAAAGCACTATGATAGAATTCATGAATTTGAAAACGGCACGATCTACTGCTTGACATTCAAGCCGAAAACTCCGATATGAACATTTCAGTGTGCTTGGGTGTCTATCTGAGTACAGTGCAGATAATTAGGAAAGAATTGAACGATATATCCAGTCAACATTATGATGATTGTAGGGATCACTAGTGATGACGAGGTTAGGCTTCAATTCACATTCCCACAGTTCTTCATATTGAACACGGCGTTCTAGATCAAGTACCTTGAGGAGGTACTACTGCCCTGGGTCAAAGGGGTGGTTGCTGGAAAACTCTATGTTTGTCAACAACATTCTTCACCATACCAAACACGTAGGAGAACACAGTCATGACTGTCAGACAATTTCTTAGACCTTAAATCTGACCACTTACCAGACTACAACCACTTGATTGTTACGCGTGTGGCACAGTTGAGCGAGAAATCTACAAAACTCTTGAAGACGAGGGTCATTGCAGCACCAAAAAGACCACCCAGAAAAGATGCAAGATATTCTGAAGTCCTCTCAAGACCGCGATTTAAACCAATGTTGATTTTACTGAATAAATTTACTCTTTATTATTTCAAGATATTTTTTTGTAATTTTGATAAATAAATTTGTGAAAATAGAATATGTTATTTTTTCTTTTTTCGTAATTTAGACGTCAATTCATCGATTGCACTCTGTATTTTCTCAAAGGTATATCACTAATTATTATTCTAAACTCACCTTCTTAAAATTAATGGTTACTTCTTTATTACAATAAATTTTCTAAGGATTATATGTGTTTTCCGTGTTTTCCGTGTTTAACATAAACACGTTGCCATCTTCATATTTTATGTCGATAAGTTAAATACATTTAATTCTTTAAAGGCTCCTGTACAAAGTCGTTAATTTAAGCAAAATTGTTCTTCTATTTATTCTACACGATTTTCATAAAAGAACTTGTTGTGGATTCCGGGTGAGGAACCGCACAAAATAATGAACAACAAAAACCGATATTGAAATAGAAAAGTAGATTATATGGAACGTAATATACAAACTTGAACTCAGGTTAGTAAATCCAGTAATACTATTAGTAAAAAATAAATATATACAAGTCTTGAAGTGAAGTCGTTGGAAATAGTATATCCGTGTATATTATTCTAGCTGAGTGGAGCTCAAAGCTAGTCTGACTTCTGACGAGGTAGTAGTCTCTGGGTAACTTCGGTATCTCTCGGTAACTTACGTATCAGTTTCAGTTCTCTCCGATAACTCTAACCGATCTCTACGATTCCTCTTATCTCTCAACTGCTGTTCTTTCTATGGCAGGAATATATGTATACTCAGTCGAGTCCATAATCATATACAAAGGGGAGACCCAACAATAGAACTAAAACCCTGAAACAAATTTTATTGCTAAATATTTCGAGAGATTAACATTTTACATCTATCGTTGGAAGTTCTTCTAAATTCAAACTGTTTGAATATCAAATTGTTGTCTAAACTTCTGAAAAGATTGTTACCTCTACAATAGGTATTTTATCACCTCTCAAACTTTATTAAATCAAATCTACCTGATTTTTTTTCTTTTTTTCTATTTTACATTTAGGAATCTTTGTATTGGGTTCTTGCATAAATAATTCCCATTTGAGGGGACCGGTTATTATAAAAATGTTTCACAGCAGATAATAATAAAACGGGATTACAACAACAATTTGGACGGCAGTAGCAGCGTATACAATAGATTAAAGAAAACATATTTTCCTTCATGACAACTCAAGGTCAAATACAGCACGTATAACACGGGAAATCATCTTGAAACTTGGTTGGCCTGCCCTCTCTCATGCACCATATTCCCATGGATGATTACCATTTTCGTTTGATTTGATGGGTCTGTTTTGTTTTATTTGTTTAACGATATATCAACTCCTCGTGAGTCAGTTAATGCCCAAATTTAATTTTCTTGCGCACTTTAAAGTAATGAAATATGTTATATATTATTCTGCTTTCACACTTGAATACATGGTCGATGATATTCAGATTTTGTGCATATTTCATGTTTGTGTGGATATAATTACTAGAGGCGTTTTATATAGAAATTTAGTTGAAGTTGTATTTTTAAATATAACTTGATTGTAGGATATTATGTGTGCTATGTAGGAAGAAAGTGTCGGTACCTACACATGTGGTCGAACACTGATCTCCAGGCAACAAATGTAACCGTTGAATGAATTATGCTATTGGGATGAAATGACAATAAATTCTTAGTATACAAATCACTCATTCAGAAATCTGAGTGTCTTCAGTGTATACAGTGTATTGCATCATTGCGATGTTTTGCGTCATTGAAGAAATTGTTACTTCAATGACTCGAGAGAACTATTTCGAGAGTATTATTCTGTATTATTCCAAGGATTCGTTTAGTACCTTGACTTTGCGTGAACATACCGAAATATTACAACTCTCTAAGGTATGCAGATGATACAGTGCTGACTGCAGACACGGAAAGAAACTACAAAACCTCCTACAGAAGGTATCGGTGAAGAGTGACAAAAAAGTACTACAAATAAACTTTAAGAAAACTGAATGCATGGTCATCAGCAAAAAGAGCAAGCCAAAATGCCAAATACAAGTGGGGGATACCAGAATCAAGCAAGTACAAAAATTTAATTACCTTGGAAGTGTTCTAACAGGAGATGGAAAGTGCGACACAGGGATCCAAAGGCGAATTGGCATGGCAAAGGACGCGTTCCAGAAGCTGATTAAATTACTAAGTCAGTTAAGTGCCATACGTGATACACGCTTAGTCGATCATGTCTCGAAAGAGACATGACTGACTGGGCAGAAGATTATCCCGCAGTAGGTTGTCATTGCTTTCTGCGGTAGACTGGTTGCCGACCAAGGCTATAAAACCCAATCTGTCCTGTTATTTAACCCATAACTGGAAAGAAGAGGTAGATTAATACCTTTCCCAAGAGTATTTGCAATCGATTTGAATACAATCGATTCAGCTGGAATTCGAACTCGGCTCCCCAGTTTCTCGTTCCGAGCCGATATCCACAGTACCACACACAAGAAAATTTCACTAGAAACAAAGAAAAGAGTGCTAGATTGCTATGTAATGACAGTTCTTCAATACGTCAGTGAATGCTGGACAATAACATTGAAAATAACGAAAAAAATCTTGAAGTAGAGGAAATGTGGTTCTACAGAAGGATGCTGCGGATATCGTGGACTGAGTATGCAAGCAACGATGAGGTACCGGAAAGAATGACAACGAAAAGAAAATTAATAGTGAGCATCAGGAAGAGAAAACTGAAGTTCCTTAGACATGCAATGAGGAAGGAGGGCTTGGAGAACCTGATACTGACAGACCAGATAGAAGGAAAAAGAGACAGAGGAAGGCAGTGGATAACATATTTGCAGGGCCTGATCAGGTGGATGACGTAACGGGGGTTGCGAGGTGTAACAGGAGCAAACATATTAAGAACCACCAGGGATAGGAAGACGTGGAGAACCATGATCGCCTACGTCCTGAAAGGACAGGGCACATAGAAAAAGAAGAATACCGAGTTACCAAAAGTCCCATTTAGAATAACGTTACGAAATACTAACATGATAAACGTGGCGATGAAGATATCGTTTTTTGAACTGTCACGCGAAAGTTATAAAAAATATGGATTAATAAAATGAAAGTTTTTTTAATGGTGGTTGTTTGGTCTATTTTGATTCACGTCATATCAATATCTATGTTTTACTTAAAGTCGGAATTTTAAAAATTTGAACCGTTTTATAGCTTCAACTAAATATAACATGTATTGCTGGTCATATAGCCATAAAAATATGTTGCTGGTATTCTTACGACACAAATGAATTACTTGAATTCTTACTGCAAATATATATTCCTACATTTTCATCTTGTTTTTGTTTCGAGGTTCACTATTTTCCACTACCTTCGACCCTAACAGTACTAATGAGTCAGAGTAAATCTTAGAACAAAAGCTAATAAGGAATTCCATCTATCTAAAATCTTCGATCACCTGGCAGATGTTTTACCGCCTGATGTAGTTTATCGTCAGACCGAGGACTATGTTTGATGAGGAAAGTTTTTCTAATAAAAAAAAAAACAGATTCAAGAGTTACCCAAAAGATTTTAATTCTAAGGGCATAGAAAAGTTGCTTGATAATAGAAAACAAGTCACAGCAAATGAGGGCGACTACATAATGAAAATAAATGTCATTCGACTTTAATTTCTGTAGAATAAAGTTGATAAACAAAAAAGGATACTATTTAAAACTAGACCTCATGTTTTTCCTTTTCCAAACAATGTGATCTCCTGAATTATATATATTTATAAATATCCGGGTTCTTTTTCAAATCTCTTCACCTTTGCAACTGTCCTCACACCTATATTCCCATCCTTCTCTTGCTCATTTCTAAGTGGTTTTTCTTACTCTTCACTCTTCTCTTATATAAGCTTTTTACTCTCATGTAGAACCCTATTACTTTTAATCATATGTAGCCCCCTAATCTTCTTATTCTTATGTAGCCCCCTAATCCTTTTACTCCTATGTAGCCCCCTACTTCTTTTACTTTTATGCACCCCCTAATCCTTTTATCTTCCCTCTAATCTTTTTACTCTTATGTAGTCCCCTAATCCTTTTACTCTTCCCCAATTCTTTTACTCATATGTAGCCCCTAATTCTTTTACTCTTGTGCAGCCCCATAATCCTTTTACTCTTCCCTTAATCGTTTTACCCTTATGTAGCCCCCTAATCCTTTTACTCTTATGTAGCCCACTAATCTTTTTACTCTTATGTATCCCCATCTAATCCTTTTACCCTTATGTAGCCCCTTAATCCTTTTGTTCTTATGTAGCTCCCAAATCTTTTTACTCTCATGTAGCCCCCTAATCTTCTTATTCTTATGTAGCCCACTAATCCTTTTATTCTTATGTAGCCCCCTAATCCTTTTACTCTCATGTAGCCCCCTAATCTTCTTATTCTTATGCAGCCCCTAATCCTTTTACTCTTATGTAGTCCCCTAATCCTTTTACTCTTCCCCCTAATCCTTTTACTCATATGTAGCCGCCTAATTCTTTTACTCTTATGTAGTCCCCTAATCCTTTTACACTTATGTAGCCCCCTAATCCGTTTACTCTTATGCTGCCCCCTAATCTTTTTACTCTTATACTGCCCCTTGCACATCAGTGGCGTTATCGCCTTACGCGGAGTGATACGGTTAAATACATATATATATATATATATGAGCATGACAACAAATCCTGACTACGATACCTACGATCACGCGAAAATCAAAATTGGAAATTATTGATGATTCTAGCTAATAGTTTATTTCTTTTTGTGTTTTAAGAAGCGCGCAATCTTTTTTTAGAAGTTCAGGAGACAGTTCAGGCAATTTAAGTCATCATTGTCTATCAGCGAACCCAAATTATTGTTGAAAACTGTCTATATTAATATAATTCAGCACTCTGTATTTTTGTCTTCAAGCTCCTAAGATTTTTTCTTCTAAAATATGCTTAAATAGCTTTATAAGTGTTGTGGAATCTGGTTGAGAAACTTCACAAAATAATAAATAACTAAAACAGAGATGGAGATAGTTATATTGAACAAAAATATATAGACTGGAACATGGGTTAGTCAATTCAGGAATACTAGGAATACTGTTAGTAGGAATCAATATATACAGTCTTGTAATGAAGAAGTATGTCCGGGTAATGGGTTTATATCCAAAACAACACCAACGAAGCGGCTGTACAACTACTCAACTGTCCTTTACAATTACTACAATATTTAGTTGGCCCTCCCACTAAGGGAAGCATGTAACACAGGGTCAGTTATAAGTGGGTTTTCCGGCCTATATGGCCCGGCCAAAAATACCTGTCTATCGTTCCCCAGTCGTGATTCTACCCTTTGGTGGAACCACGACTGGGTTAGTGATCTCTGCTCGAAAGCAAAGAGCGCTCTCCACCCGAAAGCAGAGTGCTGACAGTGACAAAGGTAGTTTTTTACAACTACTACCCGATATTTAGTTGTCCCTCCCAGTAAGCGCAACATGTGACACATGGTCAGTCATAACTGGGACTTCCGGGTTATATGGCCCGGCCAAAAAATGTCTGTCTATTTTTTCCCAGTCGTGCTTCTACTCTTCGGCGGAACCACGACTGGGTCATTGCTCCCTGCTCGGAAGCAGAGAGCGCCCTCCACCCGAAGGCAGAGTGCTGACAGTGACAAAGGTAGTTTTTTACAACTACTACCCACCGTTCTCTGCATAGGCCGGATTATATGTACACATCAGGCGAGTTCATTCTTATGTGCAAAAAGGGGTGATCCCAAACAATATGTATGCTACGTCGTATTTCCAGTTGGGTGCAACGAAGCGACACATTTTACACGCAATCAATTTTCACCTTTTAACTGTAGTGAGCCTCAGTACATATATTTATCTCATGCCGGTTCTCAGGAAACTTCTTTCTGTCAATAATTGATAATAAGCAATTTTGAAATAACTATATAAAACTGAAACAGTAGGGACCTAACACAATAACATTTCTCACGTCATCTGCGGACAAAGCAGAGTGCTTTGCATTCTCACGTCATCTGCGGACAAAGCTGAGTGCTTTGCTCGCAGATTCTCATCCAACTCTACATTTGACTTATCTGGAGTACCCACACGCGACTTCCCTGTTAGAACTGAGGCCAAACTGTACGATGTATATATTACCCCGACAGTAGTATCCCGAGTAATTTCAAAGCTTGACCCCCATAAGGCGAGCGGTGGTGATGGAATCCCGGTGATAGTCCTTAAGAGGTGTGCTCCTGAACTCTCCCCTGTCCTCTCTAAACTGTATAACTTTCTGCTTCCTTCTACCAATTTTCGGGAAAGTGTTCGAGGCCATAATTAATGCTGAAATAGTTCAACATCTTACTGCCCACAAACTCTACTCTAACAGGCACTATGGTTTCCGTTTTGCCAGGTCCACGGCCAACATACTAACAACCGTTACGGAGTACATGCTGCAGGCCCTTGATGAGTAAGGCGAGGCTCGTGCTGTTGCTCTGGACATCTCCAAGGCTTTTGACAGTGTTTGGCACTCTAGCCTTCTATGCAAGCTACGGGGTTACGGTATTGATCTAATCCAATCTTTTTTAAATAACCGCAAAATGAAGCTCGTTTTGAATGGGCATGCCTCTTCAACCTACAGCACAAATTCTGGTGTCCCACAGGGCTTTATACTGGGCACTACGCTCTTCCTTATTTTCATCAATGACCTCCCAGATGAGATCAAGTGCCAAGTAGGCATCTACGCAGATGACAAAACAATTTACTCCCGCATCAGTAAGAAACCCGTCGTGGCGGACAAACATAAACTCGCTGCTGACCTTGAACGGTATCTACACTCTATGGTGAATTGGGGTAAGAAGTGGCTTGTCAATTTCAATGCGTCTAAGACCAAGCTGTTGTCTGTCAATCATCACAGACAACCTCTCCTGCCTCCCATAAGCATGGACCAAGTGATTCTCCTTGAGAGCAATACACTGCGCCTCCTCGGCCTTACCCTCTCCTCTGATCTCAAATGGAACCACTACATCGAGTCCATAGCTAAATCCACTGCTAAGAAGGTTGGGTCACTGTGCCAGGCCAGGATGTTTTTCCGCCTGGATCCATCCTGCATATATACAAATCAACCATTCGTCCGTGCATGGAATACTGCTGCCATATATAGTCAGGCGCCCCTGTCGTTCATCTAAGTGTTCTCGACAGGCTCCAAAGGAGAATCAGTAATGTGATAGGTACTGACTTGGTGGCTCGACTACAGCCATTCTCCCTTTGTCTGTTCTATAAATACTTTCATGGCTTCTGCTCGAACGAACTCAGGTCACTGGTGCCTCCTCAACAGGTGTTTACTCGTGCAACCAGATTGGCAACTGGGTCCCACCCATTCACAGTTAGGTTAGCCAAATGCAGACGACAATTCTACTCCTGCAGCTTCTTCTCTCGCACTTCCCGCCTGTGGAACTCGCTCCCTTATTCTTGCTTTCCTGACGGCTACAACCTCCAGAAATTTAAATGTAATGTCAATACTCATCTATTAACCACTTGACTTTTTCTTTCCCCACCCCATATATCCTTTCCTTTCTTTCCACCTTTGAAACTGTCATCACACCTGTATTCTCATCCTTCTATTGCTCCTTTCTAACTGGTTCGTCTTCCTCTTCACTCTCTTCTAATTAATCTTTTTACTCTTATGTAGCCCCCTGCACATCAGTGGCATTACCGCCTTGCTCGAAGTGATACGATTAAAAAAAATAAAGAGTTTTCTTTTATATAAGTGGAATGACTACGTCGAATCCATTGCTAAATCCGCAGCTATGAAAGTCGGCTCTCTGTGCAGGGCCCGGAAATTCTTTCCGCCTGAATCTATCCTGCAATTATATAAATCCACCATCCGCCCGTGTATCGAGTACTGCTGCCACATCTAGTCGGGTGCCCCTGCTATTCTCCTCGGGGTTCTTGACAAAATACAGCGAAGAATCTGTAATGTGATTGATACCGACTTGGCTGACCGCCTGCAGTGTCTCTCTCACCAGCGTGACGTGGCTTCCCTGTGCCTCTTCTATAAATACTTTCATGGCTTCTGCTCTGACGAACTTAAATCAATGGTGCCCCCTAGATGTGAATTTGCACGAGATACTAGATTGGCAACTAGGTCCCACCCCTTTACAGTGAAATCGATAAAATGTAACCGCAATTTCTACTCCAACAGCTTCTTTCCTCACACTTCCCGCCTGTGGAATTCCCTACCACATGCTTGCTTCCCCGACGGCTACAACTTCCAGGAGTTTAAGTGTCAATAGACACCTCCTATCACACTAACTCACACCCACTCTCTCCAACTCTCTCCCTATGTACATCCTAAGTCGTCTTTCACCCTCCTTCTGATATTTCCCATACCCAATCCCTCTATGTAACCCCCTGCGCTATAGTGGCAGTGGAATGCCTTGGTTGGGGTGACACGATTAAAAAAAACAAATCTGAAGATTATATGACAAAATTCTACTTCTTCTTCTATGTGCCTAGTCCCTCCTCCTGTTACACAACTTAACCCCTATTTTTTCATCCACCCAATCAGTCTCTTCAAAGATCTTACCCGCTGCTTTCCTCTGTCTCTTTTTCCCTCTATCTGACCTGTTAGCATTAGGTTCTCCAAGCCCTCTTTCCTTATTGCATGTCCCAGGAACTTTAACTGTCTCTTCCTAATGCTCAATATTAATTTCCTTTTCATTTCCATCATTTACAAAACCTCATTTTTCTCACATGCTCGAGCCATAATATCCGCAACATCCTTCTGTAGAACCACACTTTAGTTGCTTCAAGTTTTTCCTTCATTTTTTATGATATTGTCCAGCCTTCACAGTCCTATTGAAGGACTGACATAACGTAGAAATCCAGTACTCCTTTCTTTGTTTCTAGCAAAATTTTCCTGTCTCTTAATATTCTTCTCAGCTTCTGGAACGCGTCCTTTGCCATGCCAATTTGCCTTCAGATCTCTGTGTCGCACTTTCCATCTTCTGTTAGAACACTTCACAGATATTTAAATACTTTACTTATTTAAAATAAGAATGTGTAGAAAATAGATTTAAACAGATTTAGAAGAACTACTATCGTTTGCCAAAGAAAATGGCGAAAATACCAAGATGGAGTTAACAAAAGCAGCACTTTCAAAAAGTTATAAATGATTTGCTCGCTTATATTATTTTCACACACACACACACACACACACACACACACTCTCTCTCTCTCTCTCTCTCTCATATGATTTGTTCGAAATATGACGTGTCTTTTGGTTTGCAGCGAACTACATGTCATATAGAACCCAACAGAGCATAGCGAACAAAATTCAATCGGCATAAGGTTACTTGACTACACATAAGCACTTGTACAAACAAAGAGCTTTTCTCAAAGTGGAAGTCTCTCACAATCTTTCAGGACTTTGCTTACACGTACATACAAAATATAGATCTTTAAAGCCCCGGAGACACAGAAGCGCAAGGGGTTCACGCTACTTAATTAAACCTCATGTGTGCGTTGTGGTACAGTGGATATCGGCTCGGAACGAGAAACCGGCGAGCCGAGTTCGAATTCCAGTTGAATCCATTGTATACACTTTTGCGCAAATACCCTTGGGAAAGGTATTAATCCGTCTCTTCCTTCCAGTTATGGGGTAAATAGCAGGACAGACTGGGTTCTATAGTCTTAGTCGGCAACCAGTCTACCGCAGAAAGCAATGGCAACCTACTGCGGGATAATCTTCTGCCCAGTCAGTCATGTCTCTTTCGAGACATGATCGCCCAAGCGTGTATCACGTATGGCACTTAACTGACTGATCACTAATTCTCCCAATAGCAGTAATAACCCTCATACAGTTTCCAGTGAGCTATTAGTCCTGGATATGACTGTAAACTGCATCCAGTAGCAAGGCTTCTGACTGGGAGGTTGTGAAGAGCAAGGAACAACCACTTAATTGCTTTTGTTCCTAGGTTCACTCTAACTCGGAGTGGTAGCACTTGTTAGGGTCCAGCTATGGGCAAATAGTTACCCCCCACTCCCAACTGGGGTCAAAATACTATGAAAGTATAAATATAGACTTTTGTAGAAATATATGCATAAAAATAGGTTTTGTAGAAAAATATACATTTTTGAAGGAAAAAAATTTACCATAATACATTTTGAAGGGAAAAAACTTCTGCCATGATACATATTTAAAGAAAAAAAATTATTACGAGCAATACATTTTCTTATTCAAAACTAAAGGAAATATTCAGTTTTCTAAAACATAAAAGATTCAAAAACTTTTTCATCAAAATCTAACTAAGTCAACCTTCTGACTATAACCAAACATTAAAAACTATCTTAAATAACCCACTGAGGTTGATATGCCATCAAACAAAACTCAAACTCAAATTCCAGTGCGTTGAGATGCAGTGGATATCGTCTAGGAACGAGAAATCGGAGAGTCGATTTCAAATTCCTGTTGGATTCACTTGGGAAAGGTATTAATCTGTCTCTTCTTCTTCCATCTATGGGTTAAATAGCAAGACAGATTCGTTAAAGAGATGTAGAAAAATAAACTTTAAAGAAAGTAACAAGGAAATTCATAACGCAAGTAATATATACGTCCATGTATCTTTTATAAACAAACTTGGATAAGTGACTTAAGAGTTTAGCTTTTTAGGACTAGTTAAATGTATAGTTTCTCTGTCCTTTATGGATATAAATCAAACTTGTTCCCCAGTGTTTATATACCTTAGAAATCTATGTAAACCGTCTTTTCAGACGAAGTCACTCAGTTGCCCACATGGTGTATGCTTTCTCGTGTTGTTGAGAAGAGAAAACATAGAAACGACATGTTTTTCTAACAATAGGGTATCCGAAAAAAAAACCGGATTCAAGCGTTCGTTAAAAACGTTTTCAAAAAAATCAAAACCTGTGTAATTTTATTTAAAGGCTATCGAAGAGGCAAGAGGCCTTTACAAATGATGGTGAATATATGAAATAATAAATATAATTGTATTTTATATTTTGAAGTAAAGAAGTAAACCGTCTCTCTCTCTCTCTCTCTCTCTCTCTCGTGAAGTTGATTGGAGCAAAAAAAAATGGTTTATTTTTGTTTAAAACTGATTTAACATTTCAGCTGGGGCAATATGTCTGACTGTATTTTTTCTGGGAATTTTGAAAGTTATTTTCTTGTTGAAGTTGTATTATAACTAGCTGGGCCCGTGAAAAAATTCATGAAACATGTAACAGTATTTTCATAATCTCAAATAAAATTTAATGGACGTTAAGTAAATAATTTTTTTTTTTTAATCATTTCACCCCAAGCAAGGCATTCCACTGCCGCTATTGCGCTTGGGGCTACATAGAGGGAGATAAATAGGAAGAGTGGTTAGATATAGGAAATGTCAGAAGGAGGGTGATAGATAGTTGGGTGGGTGGGAAGAGTGTTTGAAAGAATGGAAGTTAGTTTGTTAGGAGGTGTCTATTGACCTTACATTTAAACTCCTGGAGATTGTAGCTGTCGGGGAAGCAGTCATGTGGAAGAGAATTCCACAGTCGGGAAGTGCGAGAAAAGAAATTGTTGGAGTAGAAGTTGCAATTGCATTTTATCGGTTTCACTGTAAAAGGGTGGGATCTAGTTGCTAATCTAGTATCTCGTGCAAATTCCAACCTAGGGGGCACCAGTGATCTAAGTTCATCGGAGCAGAAGCCGTGAAAGTATGTATTGTTTAGTTTGTACTTAATCAACATCCATTGAGTTTTATTTGAAATCATAAAAATAATATTACATGATCAGTGAATTCTTCTCACGATTTCAGCTAGTTACAAATAATTATACGGAAAAAAACGACTTAGGGACTGTGGCTTTAGAGTTTATTTTACCTAATTTGGTGTCACTAGTTTTAAAAAGTATTGAAGTAACAGAAATTGACTACCTGATGTCCATAATTATAAGCTGGAACCATTTCCCCAAATTTATACAAAGAGAGGTGTGTAAAAAAGGAAAATGCATAAGTTATACTTCTTGAATAGAGTCATAACAGCAAAAGCGTGACACACGTAGGTACTACGGTATTAATATATACATTATTATTATCATTAATAGCAGTAATAGTAGTATCTGTTAGCATCCGTTTATCTCACGAGATAATGATAGCACCCTATTAGGTAAAAATGCAGTCTTTATTTAGCGAGACTGAAATGACCTATCCAGGGCCCAACGCTGGGGGATGATGCATGAAGATTATGCGTTGCACAGACTACATGCCTTCCCTCTCGGGAGAGTCGAAAAGATCCAAAGGAATAGAGGGCATTATTTTTGGGTATGACTATCGCGGTGATGTCATATCTGCTGCTGAACTTGTTAATCAGCAGGATGAACAGTTTTCTTTTCACGGAGAGATACGCTGTAAGGAATAATACCGTTACCAATAAGAACAGTTAAAATTAATGAATTTAAGATTCCATAACTCTAACATTACTCCTCTACGGTCAGCCTAAGAACAGCTCAGCCCTCCCGCATATATATATATATATATATATATATATATATATATATATATATATAAAGTGTGAGAAGCCGTGAACGTTTTCTTTAAAATATATATTTATTGTTTGGTATTCATACAAGTTATGCAGTATTAATTTGTCATGGTTTGCGCTACACGTGTTTCGACTCTGAAATTGACTCTCTTCAGGCGAACAAATTCGTTGTTTTACGTTTGGGTTTCTCGGAGTATCTGATCATTCTGTTTAAAGTTAATAGGAAGTATGTGGAAAATAAGAACAGTAAAAAAATATATACAAAAATAAGAACAGTAAGAAAATAAAAAATTATATAATAAAATAAAATAAATTAGAATAATGTGAGTTCAATGCTGTTTGAATCGTCTCTTTTCTCTGTCAGCATGTGTCCTAATGGGTTGACCAGTTAAATAAATAAACAAACAGATGAAAGGGTAAAGTGTTGTCTTAAGGCATTCTGGCGCCTCTTTATTATCTTATGGGTTTGATGATATTTTGTGCCTTTGTGTTAGTGTGTGTGTGTGTTTGTGAGGGCTTCTTTTATTTATGTCCGTTTGTGTGTGGGGGTGTTTTTTATTTATTGTGTGTATATGTATGCGTGTTTCTTATTGTGTGTATATGTATGCGTGTTTCTGTATGTTTTTCAGTGTGTTTGTTTTTTATGTTGTTTTGTTGAGCGAAGGTTTGTATTTTTTTATGAATCTTTCTTCCTGCATTAGCAGAATCTCATAATTAATATTTTGATAGATTGGTTTAACTGAAAATAGGCCATCACTGCATTCATGTAGATGATTAGACATATAATTTCCTGTTATGTGATAATCTGATATTGCTCTTATGAAGTGAGATACGATGATTTAAGCATTGTGTCGCTCCTATGTATATTTTTGTGCATCTGTCGCATTTTAGAGCGTAAATTACATTTTTCGAGTTGCAGCTTAGATCCGATTTTATTTCGAATGTAGTTGGGTTTTCGAACTGGAAATATTTTCCTTCTATTATCATTTTGCAAACCCCACATCTTTTTTTGTTGCATTTTGTGACCCCCTGTATTGTGCGTTGTTCAAATTTTGATGAGGTGAGGATGTCTTTTAAATCTTGAAGCTGGCGTTTGCTATTAATTATTTTGGTTGTCTCTAAGATTTCTTTTATTTTTTCATTGTTGTTTAGTAATTCTATGTGGGTTTTAATCCTAGCGAATAATTCCTGATTGTTTTTGTTGTGAGTGGAAACGTATGCTAGTATATTTTCGTTTTTTTTTCTATTTTTTCCTGTTGTTTTTTCGTGTTCCGGAGTGATTCTAATGGTATCTTTTTTGCTAGTTGGAAACCCTTGTCTATTAGTGGTGTGGGATATCCTCTCATTTTTAATGTTTTTCGTAATTCTACTAGGCGGATTTTGCGTAGGGTTTCGTCACTCACTATCGTGCAAATTCGTCGTGCTAGGGAATAGGGGATGGATTTTAGGCAACTTTTTGGATGGTGACTCCTGAAGTGGAGGTATTATTGGGTATCTGTGGGTTTGTGGTAAATGTCTGTGATGATGTGGTTGCTCTCGTTTTTTATTATTGGTATGTCTAGAAAAGCTAATTCTTTATAGCTGTATTCTAGTGTGAACTTAATTTTGGGGTGTAGTTGTTGCAGTGTGTTGTGTAGTTCGTTAATATCTCCCCATGATGGTTTCCAAAGGATAAAACAGGATAATATATATATATATATATATATATATATATATATATATATATATATATATATATATAAATTTGGATCAGGCAGTTACTTCCCCACCACCTAAAACTACTAACTCAAGGGTAAAGTCTCATACCTCCCACTACCAAAAAGGAAATTACTACTAAAAGTCCCCTAGCTAAACACTAATTAAAATCAATAGCTCCCAACACCTTCCTTAGGATTTGATGAAGCAACTAGAGTTTTACAACTGTTAAAAAAAATCTGGAATTATTACCCTCTAAATATACTGATTTTCTAAGCGCAGCTTAGATGTGGTACAAGGTCGAAGGTATGGTGTATCCAGTGGAGATCGAACTCACTACTCAAATATAATGACTCTAGCGAGGAAAGCCGTCTAACTATGTGTTGAGTTTTCTTCTCTATATATCCTATTACTCTGGATAATATCCATTGAGCTCTCTGTTTCTATTTAATATTTTGTATTATATGGATAATTTTTTTAGAATATTTTCCACGTTTTCACGGCTTTTCCCATATATATATATATATATATATATATATACTAGCAGTATATCCCGGCATTGATCAGGTGTAATGAAAACTTTTATATATATATTATCGATTTTCTGCACTATTGTAAGAACTGCAATCTTGAAACTTATGAATATCGTTTCTTATGTCTTTGTCTATGAGTGTATAATTTGATTAAACTCGGACCACTCCTTCTATAACCCGATTTTTTCGATTATCGATTTTCGATATTTATCGGGGCTAACTCGACACAAAACCTAGCTAATAACACTCGCAGACGCTTTCAGTACATGTGTGTAAATTTTCAAGAAAATCGGTTCAGCCGTTTCGGAGTCTATAAGTAACGGGCACACACACACACAGACAAAGTTTCATTTATAAATAAGTTTAGATTTAGATTTTCAAATATGTTTTTCTAGAGCGGCTTATCTTTGAACTGACGACACCTTTGAATTTCACGGCCAGTGCAGAGGATTGCTCTGACGCCAATCAACAGCCATCTTTCCGTGGCGAACTTCAAGTTGGAGGACATCAACTGTGGTTTGCCTAAAGACGAATAGGCTCCTACAGTTTTCAAGATATGCGATACCTATTTCTGTTTGACTGATGTCAGTTCGGTGGCGTTTCAATCCTGGCTAGAAGCAGTTGGATGTCTAACCGTATTGATGAGATGTGATACAGCAAAACAGGACTGTCTGCGGATGACTATATATATATATATATATATATATATATATATATTGAGTGTTGACTTATGATCATATTTATCGTGAATAATTCTTGTTTTTCGGTAATTTTACTGATGAAAGTATTTTGGCAAGGAGGTTTTTCATCGTAAAGGGCTCGATATTGGGTGGAGATACATCGTTGATAGTTTTAGTGCAAATAATTTTTTCAGTTTAACTGAGCAGGTTCACGTCTATTTCGAAGTTTCGTGAGAACTCCGTTTTGATGTTTTCACTCATCAGGGCTGTCTTGCTCGAATACATTTCTTTTTTACTATTTTTATACTTTTATTTTTCTTCATTTTTCCCTTCATCTGTTTCCTCACTCCTTCATTTTAGATTTTAGATTTATTCCTCCTCGTGTTTAATTCTTTCTTCTTTTTTTTCTATATCTCTTTTACATTCTTTCTTTCTTTATCTTCTGTCACTTCTATCACGCCAGGCTTTACTCTCCTTCTCTCTGTTTCTCATAGTCTAGTCCCTTCTCTCTCTCTCTCTCTCTCTCTACATTGTTTTTTTATCACATCTTTAGTTCTTTTTCTTTCTCTTCTTCTTTCCTTAGTTTCTCCTTCTTTCTTTATTTCTTACACTCTCTCCCGAGTTCCATTTCATCTCGCTCATTCATTTATCCTACCTTTTCTGAACTTTCTGTCTTTCACCCCCCCCACACCCCCCCACTTACTACTGTCGCTTTTGTTCGACTCCACCTCTATCCTTTTTCACATGCTACTCTATCTTCTTCTTCTTCTTCTTCTTCTTCTTCTTCTTCTTCTTCTTTCTCCTTTTCACGTTGCGCGTGAAAAAAAAGTGTGAATGCTACGGTCATATTTTCACTCTACCGAATGACTGAAACATTAGCCCACAACGAAAGCATGTCGAATAGACACGAACCGATGCGGCCAAGGTGTGATTGGGGGAAATTAAATTACGACGAGCTATGTGCGTGGAATATTTGAAAGATCACGTCCTGAGCATTCTCAGTGCACGCAAGAGAAATTGTTCCTATGACATTCTCGCGTTTCGTTCTAAGCGCGCAATTGGTCAGGCTAGGAAAAGCTTCAAGTGAAAAAAAAAAAGAAAAACGAGAAATCAATGGATCGATTTAAGCAGGCACATTTTATATCTTTATTTCACATACGTCTATTATAACATCAGAGCACTCACACCCCAACCGAGCCATTTTTCTCAACGTTGTTCTAATACAGTCCCGGTGTCGATCTCTTCTGCCTTCCCGCCTTTTCTTAATTATCTAACCACGAGGCTGTGAAACGATTTGACACGATTCCCGGTTCTATTAAATAGTACAACCCGCGCAACACTGAGGCTTATGGACTACATCGGATAAAAAGCTTATTTATTCAGTATTTGATGACATATAAAGCTCTCTGTATTTATAAAATGCTAGCAGGAGATCCCGGTGTTGCCTGGGAAATAATTTTGTCAAAATAAAAAGACACACAGACAGATACTTCATTTTATTTCGGGAAGAGACAACTGAACATTGTCGACTGAGCACCAGGGCAACTCAGCATCAGTTTTTTATAACTGAATAAAATTAATTTATTAATGATTAAAATCTTAATTATTGAATATATTTTTCAAATAAAGCATTTGATAAGCGTTATGCAGAATATGAACCATTTTTGGGGTGTTTTTAATTATTTTAAATAACGTTCATACTAAATAAATTTATTTTTTAAATAAACTAACTCAAAATTATAAGATATTTTAAAAACATTATAATATTTAAAAATTAAATAACTTGACTATTTTTTTATTCAAAACAAAAAATGTTTCAATATTTTTTTTATTTACTTTTTAAAAAAATTATTCAAATTAAGTGTCTTTTATTGAATTAATTTCTATATGTCTATTTATTTTGTTAAAAATAATAGGTTTTATTCCTTAATAAAGTAAATTTATTTAGTTACAAAAATTATCTTTTTCTGGTGCTGAGTTCTCTCAGTCCTGAGTTAATTCTGGTGTTCATCAGCGTTTTTGAGTTAGCGGCTTTGAGATGTCCTTCACCTCATTTTATTTGTATGTATGTATTACAGGTAGACGCACATTCATCACCATTCTTCTTCTACTGCTTCTTCTATGTGCCCTGTCCCTTCAGGACGTAGGCGATCATGGCTTTCCACGTCTCCTTATCCCTGGTGGCCCTTAGCACACTTTCTCCTGTTAAACCACCCAAATCCCACTCTGTTATCCACTAGCTCATGCCCATAAATCTAGAATATAAATATATAGAAATTAGCATGGCCACAAAATAAGGGATCAGTTTATATATTGATTATAATATAGATTTGATCCCCCACTTTATATCCACATTATCATTTCTTATAAACAGTTGGCATATCACCATTACAAGTATATATTATCACAGAGGAATAGACATTTAACATGCTTGAGAAATGGCTTCTATAGCCTATTTTTTAAAGTTTCATGACCTTAAGAGTTGGCCTAAATAAACATTACATAGCCTCTGACAACATCTGGGACATAGTTTATCTACATGCCATGTGTGCATGAAATCCTTCTGGTGGTGTTTGAGTCTATAATGGACAAACGGACACTTTCTTTTATAATATTTATTATATTATACTATCACGGAATAGTCTACAAAATTCGGCTAAACAGTCACCGTCTTAATTTCTTTTCTATGCCGTGTTCTTTCAGAACGTGGGCGATCATGGTTCTCTCAAGTGGAATGACTATATCGAATCCATTGCTAAATCCACTGCTATGAAAATCGGTTCTCTGTGCAAGGCCCGGAAGTTCTTTCCGTCTGAATCTATCCTGCACATATATAAATCTATCATCCGCCCGTGTACTGAATACTGCTGCCACATCTGGTCGGGTGCCCCTGCTAGTCTCCTCGGGGTTCTTGACAAAATACAACGGAGAATCTGTAATGTGATCGATACCGACTTGGCTGACCAACTGCAGTCACTCTCTCACCGACGTGAAGTGGCTTCCCTGTGCCTCTTCTATAAATACTTTCACAGCTTCTGCTCCGATGAACTTAGATCACTGGTGCCCCCTAGGTACGAATTTGCACGAGATACTAGATTAGCAACAAGATCCCACACTTTTACAGTGAAACTGAGAAAATGTAACCGCAATTTCTACTCCAACAGCTTCTTTTCTCGCACTTCCCGCAGGAGTTTAAATGTGAGGTCAATAGATACCTCCTAACACACTAACTCGCTACCATCAAACACTCTTCCTATGTACCTCCTTACTCGTCTATCATCCTCCTTCTGACATTTCCTATATCTAATCGCTCTCTCAGCACCTTCCCCTATGTAACCCCTGCGCTATAGTGGCAGGGGAATGCCTTGTTTGGGATGAAATGATTAAAAAAAAAGAAAATGAAGATAAAATAGCATAAGAAAAGAGATCATCTAGTTAAAGTAAATTATCAAGTTTTCAAATTTCTTTTTCGATAAAAAGCTCATTGCCATCATTATTAACTGCCTGATGAGAAATTGTTCTTTCAATGTCGAAACAATATGTACAAAGTTTTAGTAGTTTGTACCTGTTCTAAAGTAATAATTAATAACAAATGATCATTGCTCTATTTCTATATTGAGCGGGTTTAAATTAATGTTTTGATCGTTACAATTATTTTCTTCGTTCCTTAATCATTTGCATGTATATATATATATATATATATATATATGAGTCATTCACATACAAGCCCGTTTTGCTGTATGATAGCTCATCAGTGTGACTAGATATATCCACTTGCTTCTGGCTGGGATCGAAACTCGACCGGTTTGGTGTCAGTCGGAGTCTCTGCTTCCCTAAGCCATCGGCATATGGCATCGGAGAAGGGAAATTATAACGTCTTGTATATAAGCAGTGTATACAGACGCCAGTCACCGAGAGAACTCAATTCATTTCTGAAGAGTCACACATTATAGCCGAAGTGGAAACTGTTTCTAAAATTTTCTTCTCCAGAGAGCTCAATCGTAACGAGAGTATAATATATTAGTCATCCACATACAAGCCCGTTTCGCTGTATCACAGCTCATCAGTGTGGCTAGACATATCCACTTGCTTCTGGAAATGTCTATGTTTCGTGATTTCTATCTCGTCTTCAGGCAGGGTTTGATGTTAGTTGTGAAAATGATTTCACAACTAACATCAAACATTGCCTGAAGACGAGATAGGAATCTCGAAACATAGAAACGTCCGTGTCGCAATGTATTGTTAATTCATAAGTACATGATTATATTATGCTCTACAATATTTATTGTATTGAGCACTTAAAAAAAAGTAAATGCCAGAGAACTGAAAATCATAAAACATTGGGTCATCTTTAACTTAATATATATATATATATATATATATATAGATGTGTGTGTGTGTGTTTGTGTGTGTGTGTGTGTAAAATTTATTATAAATATATTTGTAACAGGATAATATGAATAAAAACAAAGGAAAAGCTTACTGAGCCTGTGATGATACTGAGCAAAAGCGATGGACCGGATGTTTGGGCTTTCATGACCAAAATGCAAATGACCAAAAGTCGTCGCTGCGCCGCCGGCTCCGCGCAGATATTCCGGTTGAAAACTAAAAATTAATTAAATATTAAATTTCCAGTTCGCGAGCCTACGCGAATTTTATTTATCAGCCAATGGGAAGCCCAGAACCAAATACAATTGTGAAATCCCAGATGGGCTGCTGAGAATCAAAAAGAAGATATAAAAAGCGGATACAGAAAGCGTCGCCAGGCAGACCGACTCGAGGAGAAGAGCGTAATTAGTATCTCCCTTGATCCAAGTCAAGTGGCTTACTACGCTCGCCTCCCTTACCTCTTTTTTTCTTCCCTGCCCCAAAACTACTTACTAGCCTAAGGAGCGACTACATCAAAGACATTCCTTACTTACACGCTCCCAAATTCCTAAGCATTAATTCACTTTTATCATTTTATTGCCATGAACATTTTAAACACCGTTGGACCTATACTTCGTGTATTACTTCAATTGTAAAAACATTAATTGATATGTGTTATATATAAAATGTTACTTTTCTACTCAAATTGCCTTTCTTGATTTGTAATCATTTTATGACTTATAGTGGGCTATCTACAACAAGGCCAAATTCCGTTAACCTGCAACAGTATACAACTACCCTTCACTAGAACGGACTCTCCACTACTAACAGAAAAGAATAGATAAGCAAACCATTATAGTTCTTAACACTTTCATTCATGGTTATAGTATTGTTTCTAAGCTGTACTAATCCATTTTCATCAATATAGAAAATTACCATTTACTGTAAATTAATAAATATGAACGTGATCGTTTCACATGGGACCGACTATTTTGCTTTCGGTAGGCTGCAATACAAACTAATATAAGCGACATAATCAATGCAAACTCTACAACAAATACGTCTCAGAATAGATTCGAATGATCGCTATTGTATTTCTACGCAGATTTTAAAGTAACCCTAAGCGTTAGTTAACTTATAATGCAGATAGGAAAGATATGTTCTCCCAAAAATATATGTAAATATGAACAATAGACAGTGTTAGTCTCAAAACGGCGTATAACGTCTTGTAAACGTAAAAAGACATGAACTGTAGGCAGTGTAAGTTTTGTAAAAACGTATGTCCCTATCAGCAGAAATGTTAAACCGCATTTTTTTCTCTCAGGATTTCCAATTTATTCTTTTTATCTTTACCTTATTTGAAATCATCCCCCATCCATTGCAGTTATCTTTCTCGTTGAATGGTATCCTTTCCAAAGATCAAATTCTTTAGTAGTATGTGTTTGACAAATGGTAATGATGACACGGAATCTCCCTTAAAAGTTCCCTTTTTGAAATTTACGTCTGCTAAAGATCTTTTCACCAGTCCTGCCCACTCATCAGTTGTTTTTTTTTTTCATTGGAAAAACCATAAATAGTATTATTATCAACCCTGTTCATGATTTTTTATCATTATTTCCAAAGATGCATCTCGTTTCTCTACTCATTATTAAGGCTGACACGAGTGAAAAAAATAACGATGGGTTTTTTTTCGTTAAACTTTCTGAAATGGGGTGGAAAGGTCATGAATATAAAATGGAAGCTCTAATACCCGACTGTTATTTGCAGAAACTGACTAAATCACTTGTTTTCGGTCGTTGCAAGGATCGAACTTCTGTGCGTGCCGGACTTGGTTGTATTGATTATCACCATAAAAACCGCATTAACGAGCATTTAGCGTGTTTCCTGATGCGGTTAGCGAAGCTCTTCCGGAAATGCTTTAGATGGAAAGGAATCGAGAATAAAGATGTAAGAAAAAAGGTGGAATGGCGATGGTGGCGAAGAAGGAAGAAGAGAAATAGAAATGGAAGGAGGAAAGAAAATGAAAATGTAGTAACGGTTAGGTGAAAGAAAGACAGAAAGGAAGAAAGAAACAAAGAAACAAAGAAACAAAGAGAAATAAAAAGAAAGAAACGAATAAAGAAAGAAAGATAGAAAGGAATAGAAACAAAAAAGGAAGACAGAAAGGAAAAGAAAGAAAAAAAAGAAAGAAAAAAAACAAAAAAAGAAAGAAAGATAAAAAAAGAAAGAAAGAAAAAGAAAAAAGAAATAAAGAAGAAAGTAATCATAAAATAAAAGAGTAAACAAAAGGTATATTACACTGGAAAAAAACAAAACGAAAACGAAAATTAAATCGAAGAAAGAAAGAAAGAAAGAAAGAAAGAAAGAAAGAAAAAGTAAAAAAAGACATAAAGAGAAAGAAACAAAAAAGAAAGAAAAGAAAAAAGACAGAAAGAAAAAGAAAGAAAAAAGAAGGAAAAAGAAAGAAAAAAACAAACAAATAAAAAGAAACAAAAAAGAAAGAAGAAAACGAAAAGAAAAGAAAGAAAAGAGAAAGAAAGAAAGAAAGAAAGAAAGAAAAAATAAAAAAATATGCAGAAATCAAGAAATAATAAAATAAAAAAAGAAAAAGTGTGAAGAAAGAAAGGATAAAGAAGAAAGAAAAAATAAGGAAGAAGAAATAAGTAAGGAAGAAAACAAAAAAGAAAGAATAAAATAAATCAAAAAAAGAAAGAAAAATAGAATAAAAGAATAAAAGAAAAATATAGAATGTAAGAAAATATAGAAACGTAAATAAGTGTGAAGAAAAAAAAAGAAACACGGAAAGAAAGAAAGAGATGAAAGAAAGAAAAATACGGAAGACTGAAGAAAGAAGGAAAGAAAATATTACAAAATAAAATAAAATATGCGAAAATCCAGAAAGAAAGAAAATTTAAAAAAGAAAATAGGTGTGAAGAAAGAAAGAAAAAAGAAAAAAGAAGGAAAAAGAAATACAAAATGGTGTAAAGAAAGAAAAAAGAAGGAAAGAAATCACAATAAGGAAAGAAAAGATTTAAAAAATAAAAGGAAAAGTACAATATAGAAAGAAAATATAAAAGAAATAAGTGTAAAGAATGTAATACGAACAGAGAAAGGAGGGAAGAAAGAAGAAAAATGAAAGGATTGAAGAAAGGAGAAAGAAAATATTATAAAATAAAATAAAATATGAAAAAAATCAAGAAAAAAAGAAAATATGAAAAAAATAAGTATAAAGAAAAAAGCAGAAAAAATGAAAGAAGAAAGGAGTGGAGAAAGAGAAATAAGGAAAGACTAAAGAAAGAAAGAAAGAAAGAAAGAAAGAAAGAAAGAAAGAAAGAAAAAAAGAAAGAAAGAAAGAAAAAAAAAGAAGAAAAAATAAAATATAAAATAAAATAAAATATGCAAAAAATCAAGAAAGTATGAAAAAAGTAAGTATAAAGAAAAAAGCAGAAAAAATGAAAGAAGAAAGGAGTGGAAAAAGAGAAATAAGGAAAGACTAAAGAAAGAAAGAAAAAAGAAAGAAAGAAAGAAAGAAAGAAAGAAAGAAAAAAAAGAAAGAAAGAAAGAAAAAAAAAGAAGAAAAAATAAAATATAAAATAAAATAAAATATGCAAAAAATCAAGAAAGTATGAAAAAAGTAAGTATAAAGAAAAAAGCAGAAAAAATGAAAGAAGAAAGGAGTGGAAAAAGAGAAATAAGGAAAGACTAAAGAAAGAAAGAAAAAAGAAAGAAAGAAAGAAAGAAAAAAGAAGAAAAAATAAAATATAAAATAAAATAAAATATGCAAAAAATCAAGAAAGAAAGAAAATATGAAAAAAAGTAAGTATAAAGAAAAAAGCAGAAAAAATGAAAGAAGAAAGGAGTGGAAAAAGAGAAATAAGGAAAGACTAAAGAAAGAAAGAAAAAAGAAAGAAAGAAAGAAAGAAAAAAGAAGAAAAAATAAAATATAAAATAAAATAAAATATGCAAAAAATCAAGAAAGAAAGAAAATATGAAAAAAAGTAAGTATAAAGAAAAAAGCAGAAAAAATGAAAGAAGAAAGGAGTGGAGAAAGAGAAATAAGGAAAGACTAAAGAAAGAAAGAAAAAAGAAAGAAAAAAGAAAAAAGAACAAAAAAATTTTAAAATAAAATATGCAAAAATCAAGAAAGAAAGAAAATAGAAAATACGTATAAAGAGTGAGTGTGTGAGTTTTGTTTAACGGCATATCAACCTCTGTGGATTTTTTTAATGCTAAAAAGTTGGGGTTTTAAGATATTTTTTTAATGTTTGGTTATAGTGAAAACGTTGATTTAGTCCGATTTTTATAAAAAATTGCTTTTATTTTTTTTATTTTAGAAAACTGAAGATGTCTTCTAGTTTTATATTAAAAAATATATTCCTGGTAATAATTTTTCCTCTAAAAATGTATTGTTAGTAATATTTTTCCTTCAAAAATGTATATTTTTCTCTAAAAGTCTATTTTTATGCATAGTATTTTGACGCCAGGTTAGGGGTTAACTTTTTGCCTATAACTGGGACCCTAACAGGTGCTACCACTCCGAGTTTGGGTAGACCTGGGTACAACAGCAATTAAGAGGTGGTTCCATGTTTCTCACAACCTTCCAATCAGAAGCCTTGCTACCAGATGCAGTTTACCGCCATACCCAGGACCCGTATAAAGAAAAGCAAAAAGAAAAAAGGAAGAAGGAAAGAAACAGAGAAGAAAGAAATCATAATGTGAAAAGAGAATATCAAAAAATTAAATTAAATAGGCGCAAATCAAGAAAAACAACATAAAGAATTACTTTTAAACAAAGAAACAAAGAAAGAAGATAAGAAGAATAAAGGAGGAAAGAAAGAAACAAGAAAATAAATCACAATAAGGTAAGTTATATCTAAACTTATTTATGAATGGAACTCTGTGTGTGTGTGTGTGTGTGTGTTTATCCGTTACCTATAGACTCCGAAACGGCTGAACCGATTTTCTTGAAAATTTACACAGTTGTACTATAAGCGTCTGCGAGTGTTCTTATCTAGGTTTTGTGTCGAGGTACCCCCGATAAATATCGAAAATCGATAATCGAAAAAAATCGGGTTATAGAAGGAGTGGTCCGATTTTAATCAAATTTGATACTCTCATAGACAAAGACATAAGTTCTTAGTCTCAGCCATGATACCATTTACTCAGAGGACTTATTTAGCCTTCAAAATTCAAGTTTCAAGGTTGCAGTTCAAGGTTGCAGAAAATCGACAATATATATATATATATATATATATATATATATAAAAGGCAAGATATTTGTGTGGGTCTCTTTATCTGCCTGTATGTTTGTATTTTTTCAGCCCTTTTACTTTAGTTTTTGCTTCGAGTTTGGCTCTAAGTAGGTATAATTGTAGTTCTTAGTCTCAGCCATGATACCATTTACTCAGAGGACTTATTTAGCCTTCAACATTCAGTTTACGACGAAAAAACTTATTTGATATCGATACGAGGAAATCAAAATTTGACTTACATCCCTTCATTTTTCTTTCAGTCTACGGTTTCGCTTTAACTGGAAACAACTATTGCTTTTTTACTCTTTCGTGTCAACGTCCAAAGAGTCTGAGCTCCAGAACCATGGATTAGTTTTAAAGCTTTCATTAGACCAGAGCAACGCCCGGCTATACTGCTAGTTATAAATAAAAGAAAACATGCGAAAATCAAGAAGAAAATAAAAAATGTAAGTTTAAAGAAGAAAGAAAGAATGATAGAAAGAAGAAAGAAAAATTATAATAATGAGTGAAATATTTAAAAATAAGATGAAAAAATCAAGAAATAAAAAATGAAAATAAGTGTAAAGAAAAAAGAAAAAATGAAGAAAGAAAGAAGGAAGGATAGAAGAAAGAAGTTAAAATAAAAGAAAAATATGCAAAAATCAAGAAAGAAATGAATATGGAAGAGAAAAAAAGCAAAGAACGAAGGAGAATGAAGAAAAAAGAAAGAAAGAAGAAAGAAAGAAAGAAAGAAAGAAAGAACAAAACAAGGAAATAAATCACAATAACTAAGGAAAATATTAAAAATTTAAAAAAATATGCAAAGATATATTCTTACATTTCCGCTGATAGCACAAATCAAAAAATCTCGTGAGAAGGAAAGTTTAAAATTACTTAATTCGTGTCAATTTCGTATTCTTATGAAAATGGAAGATTATAAGGTGTATTTTAGACACTTAATACTTTTTTCGGTAATTTTCTCTATGCCGAATTCTTCCCGGGCTATCAGCAGCTCTATCATAGACCGAACATGTGAGCAATGATGACGTTTTGGAAAGAATGGCAATGAAAAGAAAACTAATAGTGAGCATCAGGAAGGGACAACTGAAATTCCTGGGACATGCAACGAGGAAGGAGGGCTTGGAGAACCTGACACTGACAGGCCAGATAGAAGGAAAAAGAGACAGAGGAAGGCAGCGGATAACATATTTGAAGGTCCTGATCAGGTGGATGACGGAACGGGGGTTGCGTGGTGTAACAGGGGAAAACATATTAAGAGCCATCAGGGATAGGGACATGTGAAGAACCATGATCGCCTAGGTCCTGAAAGGACAGGGCACATAGAAGAAGAATATATATGCCAAGTATTTATAAGAAATTATCATGTGGGTATAAAATGGGGGATCAATTCTATATTTTAATCAATATATAAACGGATCCCTCATTTTGTGGCCATGCTAGTTTCTATACATTTATATTCTAGATTTATGTGCTTGAGATAGTGGATGGCATAGCGGGGCTTGGGTGGTGTAACAGGAGAAAACGTACTAACAGCCACCAGGGATAGGGAGACGTGGAAAGCCATGATCGCCTACGCCCTGAAATGATAGGGTACACAGAAGATGAAAAAGAAGAATGCTTTTTTTTATTATCATAATGGCAGATATGCAACGTGAGCCAACATTAGCCACCTCAAAGCAGGTGTTCATCCTAAGTTAGTCATGCTGTGCATCTGACGAAATTGGAAAGGAACCAGGACCTAACAGCTTCTGCTAAGTAACCAGTACTTGATTCTGAAAACTACTGCTAGCAACTGGATGAATTAAAAGCAGTAATTCAAGAAAAACAACCTGAACTGGTGAACAAGAAAGGTTTTGTTTTCCGTCAAGATAATGCCGGACCTCACATTTCTTTTGCGACCTGGTAAATATTGTTTCAGCTTGCCTGAGATGCGTTAACTCACTTGCTATTTTAGCAGACATTGTTCCTTCGGATTTTTAATTAATTCAGGTTCTTGCAAAATAATCTCAGTGGAAATTTTTTTTAATTATCTAGATGACATAAAAAAACACATTATTGAATTGTTTGCCAAGAAACCAGCAAAATTCTGGAAAGACGGAAAGTTTAAGTTGAAGGAGATATTGAAAAAAGTTGTGTAACAAAATGGTTCATATTTGGTTGAATAAATATTTAATGGCATAATTTTGTTTTGTGTCTTAATTTCCCTAGAATTATCTGAGAATCTTCTATGACAGATGTAAAAAGATAACGGTTTTTTGGGGGTTTTTTTTCCTGATAGTAATATGTTGTTCCTCCTAAAATGCATTCGTTATAAGAGACAACAACGAGTGGTCGATAATGTACTGATTTCGCAAGCAGATGTTTCTTGATTTTGACCTTGGTCATATAAATAAGGAATTACTCAAAATGATAATCCTTGTTACTTGAGTTGTCACCCTGTTGTGACCTTTTTAGCTGTCCGTGTATTTATGCAGGTTTAATGCGACAACACGAAGTTAAATCCAAACTAGTCTGATTTTCTCTTTAATTCGAAATAAGTTTAGAATGTGCGGATTATGTAACAGATAAAAGCCTACATTCAGAATTCGGAGAACCGAACTAGAAATGTACAAGAGTTAAATATATTCTCTTAGGTGCAAATACCATTTAGAAATGTATAACTTTATCTCTTCAAATCCCCCAACTATGGGATAAATACATTTAACAAAAAAATTCATTGTTACATTGTAATTATGCTTAGAATTCAAAATATGTTTCAGATGGTCGATAAGCCGTAAAATGACAAATCAATAAAAATAATGTTTTTTTAAAAATGCATGAGTCTCTTCGTTACAAGATATGTATTTTTCTTTTTGCTATTGGCTTTAAGTGACATGAAGATTTATGAAGTTGTTTGAATCGCCACTTGTAACAAATGAATATCTTCAAGACAAACGAGTGTTATTTAATTTTGTTTAGTGACATATCAACATTTTTATGGGTTATTTTATGCAAAGATTTGATGGCTTCAACTGAAGATATTTTGAATTCAATTGCATCTTTTTATTTTCCAAGAAAATGTATTGTTGGTCCTTTTACTAGAAATATGCATTGTTGGTAATTTTTTATATAAAAATGTCTTGTCTATAATTTTAGAAAGTGTGTTGTGGTACAGTGGATATCGACTCGGAACGACAAATCGAGAAGCCAAGTTCGAATTGAATTGAATTTCTTGCATTCCCTTACGCACAAATACCCTTGGGAAAGGTATTAATCCGTCTCTTCCCTACAGTTATGGATTAAATAATAGGGCAGAATGGGATCTATAGCCTTGGTTGGCAGCCAGTCTACTGCAGAAAGTAATGTCAATCTACTTCGAGGTAATCTTCTGCCCAGCCAGTCATGTCTCTTTCGAGACATGATCGCCCAAAGCGTGTATCATGTATGGCACTTAACTCACTGACTGAATATAATAGTTGGAAACAATTAAAACTTCCACCGTGCATATAGTGGGGGATCAGTTTTCTATTGTCATAAAGTTATAAACTGATCCCCCACTATTTATACATAATATAATAATGTAATATAATCTATCTCTTCTCCCTACAGCTATGAGTTAAATGACAGAACAGATTGGGTTCTATAGCCTTGGCTGGCAACCAATCTACCGCAGAAAGCAACGCAACCTACTGCGGGATAATCTTCTGCTCAGTCAGTCATGCTTCTTTCGAGACATGAGCGCCCAAAGCGTGTATCACGTATGGCACTTAACTGACTGACTGAATATAATAGTTGGAATAATGATTAAGGCTTACATTGGTCATAAAGCGGGGGATCAGTTTATTACTTCATAACAATAGGAAACCGATCCCCCACTAATTACTACATAATAATATAATAGATTTCTTTTCCCTTTACCTATGAGTCTAATAACAGGACAGATTGGGTTCTATAGCCTTGGTCGGCAACTAGTCTACCGCAGAAAGCAATGGCAACCTACTGCGGCATAATCTTCTGCTCAGTCAGTCATGCTTCTTTCGAGACATGAGCGCCCAAAGCGTGTATGGTATTTAACTGACTGACTGTAACTTTACTATAAAAATGTATTTTTAAACTTTAATGGTGTTTTGTTTTTGTTTCTGGGGAGTCAATATTTTGCCCATAACTGAAAACGTAACAGGTACTACGACGCCTAATCTTGGCAATTAAGAGATTGTTCCACGCTCCTCAAAACCTCTAATATCCCAAACAGTGGGAATTGCTGCCGACTATAGTTTATTGTCATACACATGACTGGACAGACGATTGTTCTTGGTAGCAGTTTTGTGTCCGTCATGCACAATAACTATTTCACAAAATCACTTTGCTACAACGGTTCTGCAGCGTCTAATACAAGCTGACCTTTTTTCTTTAGATTACGTCAGTTGCAGTGGTGTGCAGTAATATGAATCTATTTTCGAGTTGTTGGTCGGTTGTTTTGTTTTTATGGCATATCAAACTCGGCGGGTCATTTAATGCCAACTAAATTTTTATTGCTGGTAATACCTTTTTCTTTCAACAATTTATTGTTTTTATATACGTTTTGTGTCTAGTAATACTTTTTTCTTTTCGAGTATCAAGATTCATTGGGATTTGTTTTTCAGCACAGGGTTCCCAACTCCTACCCTGTTATTTAACCCATAACTTGAGGGAAGGGGAGGATTAATACCTTTCCCGAGGGTACCAGTGTTTAAGTGAATGCAGGGTATTCAACTGGAATTCGAACTCGGCTCATCGATTTCTCTTTCCGAGACGATATCCACTGCACCACCACGCACATCCGTCACTAAACGCTTACAGCACCTGGCATTCCCAAGCGGTCACCCATCTAAGTACTGACCAGGCTCAACGTTGCTTAGCTTCGGTGATCGAGCGAGAACCCGTGTATTCAACATGATATGGCCGTAAGCATTTTCGAGGTGTACGATATAATTTTTTTGGCTTTGAGAAATATTGCTTCATTCGTGATTGCATCAGATTTTTATCACGCCCAGACACTATTGTTTCGACTGTTGATTAGTTGTCCTAAAGCCATTGTCAGCAATGGACCTTACTACAAGAAAGCGTGCAAAAATTGTAAGGCTGCATGAGCACACTGGCAAGCCATGCAGATAAATCGCGGATATTGTTAGTGTTGCCCTTTCAACTCTCCGTCTTGTAATCAATTCTACCGTCACCCTTTCTAAAATAGCCGTATATTGACCGACTGAAAACGAACTTTGGGAAGAATTACTAACAAATAAGGGGTTACAAAATACAATTGCATTTACTAGGGTGCGTCCCTGAGTACAATAAATTTTCATTAATTTTTTCGGCAATATTAAAGTTTTATTATTTAACATACGAAATATTTCAAGTATTTTAAAATGAATGCAATTATTAAAATCAGTCACTCAGTTAAGTGCCATACGTGATACACGCTTTGGACGCTCATGTTATATGACTGACTGGGAAAAAGATTATTCCGCAGTAAGATACCATTGCTTTCTGCAGTAGACTGGTTGCCAGCCAAGGCTATAGCATTGAATACTGCTGTCATATCTGGTCGACTGCTCCTACTATCTACCTTGACAAAATCCAATGGAGTATCTGTAATGTGATCGATCCCGACTTGGCAGCTCAGATACAGTCACTTTCTCACCGGCGCACTGTGGCTTCCCTGTGTCTCTTCTACAAATACTCTCACGGTTTCTGCTCAGATGAACTTAGCTCACTGGTGCCCCCTATATATTAATTTACTCAAGCCACAAATTTAGCAAGTAGGTTCCACCATTTTACTGTGAAACCAATAGAATGTAAACGCAAATTCTACTCCACCAGCTTCTTTTCTCGCACTTCCCGCCAGTGGAATTCCCTTCCATTTACTTGCTTCCCCGACAGCTATAATCTCCAAGTACTAATTGGAGTAGATAGACTAAACTATCGCCCGGTTCACACTCCACCCACATCTATTGAACAGGTGAAGAGGCTCATCCCTTGTTTCCTGTTTAGGATGCGGTTTCCGGTTTTCTCTTTTCCAATCTTTTCACTCTTTTCTTTTATTATTATTATTTTTTTTTTTCAATTGGAGTAGATAGACTAAACTATCGCCCGGTTCACACTCCACCCACATCTATTGAACAGGTGAAGAGGCTCATCCCTTGTTTCCTGTTTAGGATGCGGTTTCCGGTTTTCCAATCTTTTCACTCTTTTCCTTTATTATTATTATTTTTTTTTTCTTTCAATTGGAGTACATAGACTAAACTATCGCCCGGTTCACACTCCACCCACATCTATTGAACAGGTGAAGAGGCTCATCCCTTGTTTCCTGTTTAGGATGTGGTTTCCGGCTTTCTCTTTTCCATTCTTTTTACCCTTACGTAGCCCCCTGCGCATCAGTGGCGTTACCGCCTTGCTCGGGGTGATATGATTAAAAAAAAAACAAAAAAAAAACTTAAATTTGAAGTCAATAGTCATCTTCTATTTCATTAACCTGCATCCCCTCCCCCCTCTCTCTCTCTCTCTTATGCTCCTTTCTTCGTCCGCTCCACTCTCATCAATATTCTCATATTTCTCTTACCCTTTTCCTGACCCCCACCCTTGTTACCTGTCATTCTTTTTCATAATTTTCTTCTATGTAACCCCACCTGCACAACAGTGATGTAAAATGCTTCTGCTTGGGGCGACGTGATTATAAAGTAAATAACAAAGAAGCTATAGAACCCATTTGTCCTATTATTTTACCCTTAACTGGGGGGAAAGAGACGGTTTAATACAGTTCCCAGGAGATTTGTAAGAAAGTGAATGTAAGGAATTCGAACTCGGCTCCCCGATTTCTTGTTCTGAGGCGATATCCACTTCACCGCAATACAGTTTACAGTTCACTTTGCCTTTGTGAGAACTATAAACTAAGAAATATTAAGAATTTGTGATTCAATGTTTAAAAGAAAAAAAATTGCTTAAAAACTGTTTACTCTGAAGTCCTATAAAATTAAAATTAAAGAAAATATTAAAACGCGAACAAGGGTTTTTGTCGGAGTATTTTTCCAAATATATCAGCTTATTCGAATTTCATCTCTTAGTTTTCAAAACTGAAAGAAAAGTAGAGTTTGTAATTCTTGACAAAAAATATTAGCGATAGCGTCAACAATATTAACACCGTCATGTTTTTCAACACGCATTTTTTAATTATCGTAAGAAGTCGCCTCCTCAACAAATCGACTCTTGTGTGATTCGCAGAGTTGGAAAGCGAAGGTCCTAACCACTGATATAGATGTATATATATATATATATATATATATATATATATATATATATATAGTCATCCGCAGGCAGATCTGTTTCGCTGTATCACAGCTCATCATTACGGTTAGACATCGTATTGCTTATATATATATATATATATGTGTGTGTGTGTGTGTGTGTGTGTGTGTATAACGGCATATCGAACCCCGTATGTTATTTAATACGAAAAGGGGGGGTTTAAAGTATTTTTTTTTTATTTTCGGTTATAGTGAGAAGGTTGATTTACTCAGATTTTAATGAATTTTTTTTTTCTTGATTTTTTTTCTTTTTCATTTTAGTAAACTGAAAATGTCTTCTAGTTTTGTATTCAAAAATGTTTTGCTGAGAAAATTTTTTTACCTTAAAAAATGTTATGGTAAAAAATTATTTCAAAACTGTATTGTTAGTAAAATCTTTCCTTCAAAACTGCTTATTTCTCTAGAAAAGCCTATTTTTATGTATATATTTCTAACAAAGAGAATTTTTATACTTTCATTGGGTTTGGACCTCAGTTTCGGGGTTAACTATTTTCCCATGACTGGGCCCTAACAGGTGCTATCACTCCGTGTCAGAGTGGACACCAATTAAGAGATGGTTCCATGTTTCTCACACCTCCCAATCAGAGGCCTTGCTGCCGGATGCAGTTTACCGTCAAGCTCAGGAGAGAGATGAGAGAGAGAGAGAGAGAGAGAGAGAGAGAGAGAGAGAGAGAAAGTTAAAAATAATTGAAAGCATTATTTATAAAAGAAAAGCCCAAAACTCAATAATATCAACTACGAATGCACTGACAATGTGCTTACTGTGTTCATAACATAAAACATACACACTACTCTTCAAACATACATAACACTATATACATTCTATCACACCTAAAACAAAATCCATCCTCGATAATGGCTAAATATATAGGCTAAATGTATAGCTCGGATAAACAAAAACTGTCAGATAATTTTTATATAATGTATGTCCTCAAAAGAAAAAATCATAATATCACATGAAACATTACATAAAAACTTCACCATCAATCCTTGTCTGTTTTTAATGAAACCTACATAAAAGAGAGACTGCTGCCTAAATGTACAAGATATATATATATATATATATATATGTGTGTGTGTGTGTGTGTGTGTGTGTGTGTAACTAGCAGTATAGGCCGGCGTTGCTCGGGTGTAATGAAAGCTTTAAAACTAATCCACGGTCCTGGAGCTCAGACTCTTTGGACGTTGGCACGAAAGACTAAAAAGCAATAGTTGTTTCCAGTTAAAGCGAAACCGTAGACTGAAAGAAAAATGAATGGATGTAAGTCAAATTTTGATTTCCTGGTATCAATATCAAATAAGTTTTTTTCGCCGTAAACTGAATTTTGAAGGCTAAATAAGTCCTCTGAGTAAATGGTATCATGGCCGAGAATAAGAACTACGATTATACTTACTTAGAGCCAAACCCGAAGCAAAAACTAAAATAAAAGGGCTGAAAAAAATACAGACATACAAGCAGATAAACAGACACACACGCACAAACATGTTGACTTTTGTATATATATATATATATATATATATATATATATATATATATATTATCGATTTGCTGCACTATTGTAAGAACTGCAACCTTGAAACTTCTGAATATCGTTTCTTATGTCTTTGTCTATGAGTGTAACTTCTTCTATAACCCGATTTTTTCGATTATCGATTTTCGATATTTATCAAGGTTGCCTTGACACAAAACCTAGCTAAGAACACTCGCAGACGCTTATAGTACAACTGTGTAAATTTTCAAGAAAATCGGTTCAGCCATTTTGGAGTCTATAGGTAACGGATACACACACACACACACACACACACACAGACAAAGTTTCATTTGTTTAAGTTTAGATAGATTAGATTAGATAATGAAAATTATTTTCACAACACTGATCTAACACCTAAAGAGATAGAGGCCCAAGATAGAAATGTGTTGGCAGTATCAAAACCTAAGAAACATTCCAGACGCACTGGTGCCATTAGAATACCTGAATTTATTCGGCAAGTACAGTAGATCATTGATGATAATATCAGAAGATCCATGAGGTTGATTGCAAACGAACAACATGTGTTAGAAGTAACAATCTGAAATGTTGTCCACGTAGACATTAGATTCAAGTCTTATGTAATAAAAAAAAAGGTCATTTGGTCAGAAAAGATAAAAAGAATTGTTAAATCTGATCTAAGAGGCTCCTGAACAACCTTAAAAATCCAGCGGAGAAATATGTGATTTGGTTCTTCTCTGAAGAGCACATAACCCCTAACATTTGGCCTCCTTCCCAGATTTCAATCTATTGGACTATTATGTATAGAGTGTAGATGAGAAAGAGGTTAATAAGCACTCAGATAACAATGAAGACTTTTTAAAGGTCTTCTTAGTCAGAGTAATGTCCGATATGAACAGATTTTTCAGAACTTGCATAGAAGCCGCTATCGAAGTTAAAGGAAACTTTATCGAATAAAGTTACCGGAATAATTTTTATTCTTATTACAACGCAGGAATGTATGGCAGAAAATTTTTATGATCACATAACACCTAACATTTGGCCTCCAAGCTCTGCAGATCTCAATCCAAAGGACTCCTATGTATAGAGTGTAGTTGAGAAAAAGGTTAATGAGCATACTCATCTATATCTATAAAAGGCAAGATGTTTGTGTGTCTGTCTGTCTGTATGTCCTTCATATAAATCCACAATTTTTATCCGATTTTTACCAAACTTCACACAAATATTCTTTGGGCTCCCGGTCAGATCATGAGCTACGTTATTTTAATTTTTGTCTACTATTAAAAATCGATACCCCGATATCCGATCAGGTCCGATCAAGATCAGGATTTCAGCCCTTTTATCGTGGTTCTAGCTGCAGAATTTGCTCTAACTTAGTAAAATTATAGTTTTTCGTCTCAAACTTTAGTAGATTTTCTCAGAAGACTCATTCTTCCGATATCGGAAATCGATACCCCCGATATTCTATCGAATCTGATCAAAAACCGATATTCTGCCATTAGTATGGCTCATTTTCTCCAATTTTACTTCCGGATTGGTACAATAAGTTTTCATGGACTTACTTAGGTTAGTTTATCCTTGGATGACTTATTTGACTCAGATATTAGAAATCGATACCCCGATATCCTATCGGGTCTGATCAAAATCAGATTTTCATCCCTTTATTTTGGTTTTTGCTTCGGGTTTTGCTCTAAGTAGGTATAATTGTAGTTCTTAGTCTCATTCATGATACCATTTACTCAGAGGATTTATTTTTCCTTCAAAATTCAGTTTGCGACGGAAAAATTATTTGACATCGATACCGGAAATCAAAAGTTGACTTACATCTATTCCTTTTTCTTTCAATCTGGAAACAACTATTGCTTTTTAGTCTATTTAACTTAGATTCCAGCTTAACTTTTAAGGTTTTTGATGTCAAGGTTTGTCACGCATTAATTTTCCAGATTGTAATTCGCACCTACGGTGCTGCGCGAAACTGTGGTCACACATTAACTAGCTTCACGAGTTCGAATCGAACGCCCGGTTGGCCACCTCAGTTGAATTATGCTTGACTAAACTGATCTATTCAAATTACAGTCGTCTGATTGGTCATCGCCTTCATATTCACTTTTAACATTTTGTGGAACCCTAATCCTGCACTTTTGCGATTGGTGTCTCGCTGTGCGTGTCTCAAACTCCGGTCTACAACTTGCAACTTTTGCTTATACACTTATTTTGCTCTTCTGATTTCACTGAATTACCTTCTAAATGACCAAAGTTGGCAACGTAATTATACAAACATCACTTTCAGGTCGTTTCTTTTTAAATATATGCCATCCCAAAAAAGATGTTTTATTCGTTCCAATGTTTCAGTTAACGGCGTATAAAATGAACTTACTTTTACAATAAAATCTCTGTGCAGGAGCTAGTTTTCTCCTTAACGACTATCATAAACTATAATTTGAACTCATCAGACGCTTACTTTCTTCTAGCCTGATACCATAATAGTAAAATTTATTCAAATCAGAGAGGAAAGTCATGAAACCATTTCTTCTATCTTGTTAAAAAGCAGAGTATATTGAGCTTAGATTTGGATAGCGGTCAGTCTACAAGGAAAACCCCAATTTCATAATTTTGATGAATTTCTTTCAAATTAGAATTTTCAGTAATTTCAACTCACACATCTTTTTCATATGAATTGCAAATTTTTGATGGAAAGGTTTATTTCCGTTATCATTGCAAATTTCAAATATACAGCCTTTTATATAAGAACTGCTAAATTCTACTTATACAACTTTTGTCAAGAGAACAACGATTTTCGACTTATACAGTTCCATCGAAATATTTGATTTCCACTGATACAGCTTCGTTTATAAGAACAGCTAATTTTCACTTTTTCTAAGAATTGCTAATCTCCACTTACACTGCTGTTTTTATAAGAACTGTTAATTTTCACTTACACTGCTTTTTTCATTAAAACTGCTATTTTTCACTTACACTGTTTTTCATAAGAACTGCTAATTTTTACTTACACTGCTTTTTCCATAAGAACTTGAATTTCCATTTATACAGCTTTTTCATAAGAATTACTAATTCCCACATACACAGCTTTTTTTCATACAAACTTCTAATGTCTACAAAATTTTCATACTATGTACTTATTTCCACTTACTTTTTCATGAGAACTGTTAATTTTCACTTACACTGGTTTTTCATAAGAGTGTGAATTTCCATTCAAAAAGCTTTTTTATGAGAATTACTAACTGCCACATAAACAGCATTTTTCATTAAAACTTCTAATGTCTACGCCATTTTCATACTGTGTACTTATTTCCACTTTTTCATAAGAACTTCTAATTTTCACTTACACTGCCTTTTTCATAAGAACTTGAATTTTCGTTTATACAGCTTTAACATGAGTATTACTGCTTTCCACAGACAGCTAGTTTCATAAGAACTGCTAATGTGTACAACGTCTTCATATTATGTACTTAATTCCACTTATTTTTTCATAAGAATTGCTAATTTTCACTTAGACTGCTTTTTTTTCATGAGAACTTCTAATTTTCACTTACACTGCATTCTTCATAAGAATTGCTAATTTTCACTTACATTGATTTTAACAAAAGAACTGCTCATTTTTACTTACACTGCTTTTTTCATAAGAACTTGAATTTCAATTTATGCAGATTTTTCATGATAATTACTAATTTCTACATACACAGCTTTTTCATAAGAACTGCTAATGTGTACATCATTTTCATACTATGTACTTATTTCCAGTTACTTTTTCATCAGAACTGCCTATTTTTCACTTGAACTGTTTTTTCGTTAAGAACTGCTAATTTTCACTTGCGCTGTTTTTCATAAGAACTGCTAATTTTCTTTTACACTGCTTATATCATAATGACAGCTAATTTTTACTTACACTGCTTTTTTCATAAGAACTTGAATTTCCATTTATAAGGCTTTTTCATGATAACTACTGAATTCCCACATACACAGCTTTTTTCATAAGAACTGCTAATGTGTACAACATTTTTATGCTATGTACTTAAATCCACTTACTTTTTCATAAGAACTGCTAATTTTTCACTTACACTGTTCTTTCATAAGAACTGCTAATTTTCACTTACACTGCTTTTTCCATAAGAACTTGAATTTCCATCTATACAGCTTTTTCATGTGAATGACTAATTCCCACATACACAGCTTTTTTCATAAGAACTGCTAATATCTACAACATCTTCATACTATATGCTTATTTCCACTTACTTTTTCATAAGAACTGCTAATTTGTGTTACATCTTGCCACATGGAATCTTCCGTGATTCTTACAATTTCAATTTCTCCAAGTTATGCCCCAATTGTTATATATCCTCCATAATATTCACGTCTTACGTCATCGTTTTTATTCATTTTACACCCCCTTATTCCGTATTCAGTCTGTTGTGAGCCATACGTGATACACGCTTGGGCGATCAAGTCTCGAAAGAGACATAACGGACTCGGCAGAAGATTATCCCGCAGTAGGTTGACATTGCTTTCTGCAGTAGACTGGATGCTAGCCAAGGCTATAGAACCCAATCTGTCGGATTATTTAACCCATAACTGGAGGGAAGAGACGGATTAATGCCTTTCTCAATGGTATTTGCGCGTAAGTGAATGCAAGGAATACAAATGGAATTCGAACTCGGCTCCCCGATTTGTCGTTTCGAGTCGATATCAACTGCACCACAACGAACATCCTATTCTGTATTTAAAATTCACCTAACTTGAATAGCTCTTGTTTCTTGTATTGGGAAAACTTTATTATATAAAACAGCATAATTATAGACATTAATGTGGATACGTCTTATAGAGTGTAAAAATGTAATGTGGATACGTCTTATAGAGTGTAAAAATGTAATGTGGATACGTCTTATAGAGTGTAAAAATGTAATGTGGATACGTCTTATAGAGTGTAAAAATGTAATGTGGATACGTCTTATAGAGTGTAAAAATGTAATGTGGATACGTCTTATAGAGTGTAAAAATGTAATGTGGATACGTCTTATAGAGTGTAAAAATGTAATGTGGATACGTCTTATAGAGTGTAAAACACACTACGTATCGGTTGTGGTTAAATTTTCATCTTCTGCTCCCATGGACTCAATGTATGTCAATAGGAAAATCTATCTAAAGATTTTTCAAGGTTCCATTCTCGGCTTTCACTCATCCATGTTTATTTGCGTCGAAATATTTACCGACTTCCTTCGCGAATATGGGCGCCTATTTCCTCAAATCCCCAAAATATCTTTTCATCGACGGACATTAGCTCACTATTATTACTGATCTCAATAGACTCCCCGGAAATTATTCTCAAATTGTAGAAAGTCCCAAACGAAAGTCAATATTTGCATTGAAACATAAAGGAAGTATAAAGGAATGAATCTCATTTTGATTTTCACTCGAACAAAATCAAATCAGAAACCTTATAAGGATTGATAAAAATTTTAGTGAACTCTTGCGCCGTAGAAAGAAATTTATTCGGTGAAGAAAAGGTAATCAAGTATATTGTTGAAAGAAGTATTATTTCTTTTGAATAAAATTATGGTTGAGATAGTAAGTTAAAAAGAAATAGAATCAAACAGGGGTCCGTTATTATCCTGAAATTTGAAAAATTGTACCGGCTATTTATCCCACTATTATGATTGGTTCATTACTCTTTTAAGAAGATTTGCTACTGTTTTTCATTAACGATATCTTACTTTAATTTTATGTTTCTTTTTCTGCTTTCATTTCTTTCTTTTTTTCTTTTTTTTTTCTCTTTCTTCCTTCATTTTCTTTCTTTTAATGTTATATTTTACATTTATTCTTTTTTTCCTTTTTCGTCTTTTTCTTTCATTCTTTTTTCTTTCTTTATTTATTTTTGTCGCTACGTTTTCTTTCTCTGATCCTTTTCCTTCTTTTATCTCACCAAAACTGGCCTCTTCTCAATTACCTTCGTCTATAAAAACGAAAGAAAGAAAACGAAAAGAGAAGAAAAAGATGGAACAAGAAAAGAAGCAGAAAAAGTAAAAGAATAAAAAAAAGAAAAAAATTAGAGCAAAATAAATATCACAAAAACAAACCCATAAAAAAAAACAGAAATCGAAATATATAAAAAAAGAAAAAGAAAGAAAGAAGATGAGAGAAAGAACGAAAATAAAAAAAGAAGGAATTGTAAAAATAAAAATAAGAATGTGAAAAAGAAAATCCGACTGTAAAGGAAGAAAAATATTGAAGGAAAGAAATTTAAAAGAAAGAAAAGATTTCAGAAAAGAATGAAAAACTGAACGAAAGAATGAAAAATATAAAACACAATAATATAAAAGAAAAGAATGAAAAATGAACGAAAGAATGAAAAATATAAAAAAGACAGTAATATAAAAGAAAAGAATGAAAAATATAAAGAAATCAGTAATAAAAATAAAAGAAAGAAAAACCAAGAGAAAAGATTAAGCAAGGAGAGAATATTTTCTGTTTTTTTAAATCAAAATTCATAATAGCAGTTTTGAACGCGAAATATCCGTGCAGAGGAATGTTTGCAAATAGTTGATGTGTCAAAGGCCGCAGTCAGCAGTCGACGACGGACGTGCCGGATGAAAGAAATCAAATATTTCAGTGCGTGACACTGAATGAATTCCGACTTGTGAACGGCACCAATTTCATCGCTCCAAACATTTCCGAAGTGATTAACGCCAGCAACAAAAGACCATTTCATATATCAGATTACGTTGGCTTATTGGGTATCTGTTTATTTATTGGGCTCTTGTGAATTCCCTATTGTCCAGCCTCTTGATTTCTTCTTCTTCTTCTTCTTCTTCTTCTTCTTCTTCTTCTTCTTTATTTCATAATCGTCCAATTCTTTCACTTTCTTTTCATTTTTTTTCTTTTTCTTCTTTTTCTGTTTTTCTCTCACCCTCTTCTTTGGCTTTCTTTGTCTCCATCTCTCCTCATTTCTATTTTCCAATTTCTACTCTGTTTTTCTTCCTTTGTTCTTTTTCATACATTCCTCTTCCTCTCTCCCCACATCACTCTAAAATACTAGTTTCCATATGATCACATAAGTTAAGCAATGTTAAGCCTGGTCAGTACTGGTTCACACTCCACCCACATCTATTGAACAGGTGAAGAGGCTCATCCTTGTTTCCTGTTTAGGATGTGGTTTCCGGTTTTTCTCTTTTCCAATCTTTTCACTATTTTCTTTTTTTCTTTTTTTTTTCAATTGGAGTAGATAGACTAAACTATCGCCCGGTTCACACTCCACCCACACCTATTGAACAGGTGAAGAGGCTCATCCCTTGTTTCCTGTTTAGGATGTGGTTTCCGGTTTTTCTCTTTTCCAATCTTTTCACTCTTTTCTTTTTTCTTTTTTTTTTTTCAATTGGAGTAGATAGACAAAACTATCGCCCGGTTCACACTCCACCCACGTCTATTGAACAGGTGAAGAGGCTCATCCCTTGATCCTTGTTTAGGATGTGGTTTCCGGCTTTCTCTTTTCCATTCTTTTTACCCTTACGTAGCCCCGTGCGCATCAGTGGCGTTATCGCCTTGCTTGGGGTGATATGATTAAAAAAAAAGGTACGTAGATGGCAATAGCTGGTGCTGTAAGGTTAGACGTGCGGTTGGTATCATGCATAAGGCTGGAAATTGTTAATCGGGGATCCATGTTCTCTGAAGGCGAATTGACATAGCGAAAGAAACATTCCAGAAGTTGAGTAAAGTATTAAGAAACAGGAAAATTTCACTAAAAACAGAGAAGAGAGTACTGAATTGCTATGTGATGTCAGTTCTTCAATATAGCAGTGAATGCTGGACAATCTCATCAAATATGAAGGAAAAACTTGAAGCAACGGAAATGTGGTTCTACGGAATGATGATGCAAATATCATGGACCGAGCATGTGAGCAATGATGATGTTCTGGAAATGATAGAAACGAAAAAGGAAATTTATACTGAGCATCAGGAAAAGACAGCTGAAGTTCCTGGGACACTCATTGAGGAAGGAGGGCTTGGAGAACCTGATACTAACAGGCCAGATAGAGGGAAAAAGAGAAAGGGGAAAGCAACGGATAACATATTTGAAGGACCTTATCAGGTGGATGGCGGAATGAGGGTTGCGTGAAGTATCAGGAGAAAGCATGCTAAGAGCCACCAGGGATAGGGAGATGTCAAAGCCATGATTGCCTACGTCCTGAAAGGACAGGGTACATAGAAGAAGAAGAAGAAGAAGAAGAAGAAGAAGAAGAAGAAGAAGAAGTTCTAATTCCAATTTGATTCGTTATATTTACTTACTCGCAAATATCTTCAGAAAGAATATGAATCCACTATTTCTCCTTGAGGTCTGGGTTAATTAATAAAATTTGTATCTCTAATTCATCATTATTTCCACGAAAATTATTAAGATAATCTAAAAATATATTTCCTGGCTTTAAATAAACTTTAAAAGGTTGATAAACCGTAAAAAACGATTCAGTCAACCTATATTCCCCACCTCTATTTCACATTATTCCTTACCGATATTTTCTTTTTCTGGACATTTCACCTTCGCTTATTTCGGACTTTTCACCACGTTGTCAATGTTTCAGCGACTTATAAACATGTAATATCACATGCTTGCTACGTAAGGGTAAAAAGAATGGAAATGAGAAAAACCGGAAACCACATCCTAAACAGGAAACAAGGGATGAGCCTCTTCACCTGTTCAATAGATGTGGGTGGCGTGTGAACCAGTACTGACCAGGCTTAACATTGCTTAACTTAGGTGATCATTCACGTGAATTGATTAGATTAGAGAAAAGTGGTGATGTGCGTTGTTGTGCAGTGAATATCGACTCGGGACGACAAATCGGGGTGCCGAGTTCGAATTCCAGTTGAATTCCTTGCATTCACGTGCGCACAAATACCCTTAGAAAAGGTATTAATTCGTCTCATTCCTCCACGTATGGGTTAAATAATAGGACAGATTTGGTTCTGTAGCCTTGGTCAGCAACCTACTGCGGAATAATCTTCTGCCCAGTCAGTCATCTCTCTTTCCAGACATGATCGCCCAAAGCGTGTATCACGTATGGCACTTAACTGACTCACTGACTGACTGACTGACAGACGAAAGTGTTTACGACAAGACAAATTACGAAAAAAAAGTAAAGATGGGATATGCCCTAAGCTTGCAGAAGGCCGTAGAACTTATCGATGAAAATGTGTCAATAACAATATGAAAAACAGTAAAAAAATATATCTTAATCAGCAATGGTTGGTTACCTACAATGCCACGAAGACACAACTAGTTACATTTTCCTACTGGACCCTGAAATACGACCACTCATGATAGATGAATGCTCCCTCAGGATGGTACAGTGCCTTGAGCGATTCTTAGGCCTCAAACTCTACCCAGACCACAAGTGGAAATCGTACATACGATCAATCGCTAAAGATGCAGAAAAAAATGGTCAACTTGACCTCCTCCATAAGTACCTGACTTTTACATGAACCAGATCAGGCCTTAAATGAAGTACTGCTCTCATATTTGGATAGTTCATAATTTCCAGTTTCGACAGAGTCGAAAAGGTTTCCGCCTCCTTGTGGGTGATAAATTATTTTCAACCCCGCCACCCCTCTCTCACAGATGAGATATAGCAATCTTCTCACTGCCCTATAGAAAGTGCTCATAGAAAGTACACTCCTAAGTTCGACCATTTCTAACATTCATGGCTAAGACCCGACTCACAAGATAATTTTTCCCGATCACTACAATCCTAACCTGTTCCAGACTAGTGTTAACCGTTACATTTTCCACCTATCCGCATAATTTGTACTCTTTTCCCTGTAACCTTTTACCTCGAGTGGCTCATGATCCTTGTTCAATGTTAACTACAATGTAAAAAAAAAAACTCTTGTACACGGATAGAAAATAAATTCAGAAAACATACAAAAATAGAAGGGTGTAAGACAATGACGTGTCTTCTCGCCAGATTTATTTAACCTCTACAGTGATGGATTCTAAGCGGATTAGAATTCTTACCAGGATTCATTAGTGGTGGCCAGACCCTTAACAACATAAGATATTCAGACGACAAGGTTGATAGCAGACACGGAAACGAAACTACATAACTGCTACAGAAGGTAATTAGGAAAGAGAGAAGAAAAGACTAAACACTAATTCCAAGGAGACATAATGTATACTTTTCTGTAAACAGCTCAACATTCAGACTACAAATTGAAAATATCCAAATAAAGCAAGTACGACGATTCGAACATCGGGCAAGTTTTTTCAGCAAAGGACGGAAAGTGCAAACACCAAAATTAATGATAGAGAAAGGTGCTTTTCAAAAGCAAAGCAAAAAACTGGAAGATTCCGTTAAAAACAAAGAGAAATTGACTATTATGTAATACCGCTTCACCTATATAGCATTGAATGTTGGATAATCTTCTTTCAGATGAAGATGTAATGTGAAAAGACTGAAGATTTTACAAAAGGATGCAAAGAATATCATGGACTGAACACGTGAGTAACGATGACGGTTAGAGAAAATATAATCAAAATGGGTACTTATACTTACTATAAAAAACAATTCTGAAGCACATAATGAGGCAGGAAGACTTGGAAAATGTGACACTCACAGAACACATTGAAAGGAAGATTGACAGAAAAAACAGCGCATTTTTTACTGGACTTTAACTAAGTTAAAACTTAGTTAACTCAATGCCCCTACTTTTTATTTTTATTTATTTATTTTTTCAATTGGAGTAAATAGACTAAAGTATCGCCCGGTTCATACTCCACCCACGTCCATTGTACAGATGTAGAGGCTCATCCCTTGTTCCCTGTTTTAGGATGTGGTTTCCGACTTTCTCTTTTCCAATCTTTTCACTTACCTTTTTCTTTTTTTTTTTTCTTTTTCATTTTTTTTCTTTTCAATTGGAGTAGTTAGACTAAACTATCGCCCGGTTCACACTCGACCCATGTCTATTGTACAGGTGTAGAGGCTCATCCCTTGTTCCCTGTTTAGGATGTGGTTTCCGGCTTTCTCTTTTCCAAATCTTTTCACTTACCTTTTTCTTTTTTTCTTTTTTTTTCTTTTTTCTTTTCAATTGGAGTAGATAGACTAAACTATCGCCCGGTTCACACTCCACCCACGTCTATTGTACAGGTGTAGAGGCTCATCCCTTGTTCCCTGTTTAGGATGTGGTTTCCGGCTTTCTTTTTTCCAAATCTTTTCACTCTCACGTAGCCCCCTGCACATCAGTGGTATTACCGCCTTGTTCGGGGTGATATGATTAAAAAAATCTGCTTTTTATTTTATAATTTTGTCCAGTACAAGGTCATAAAGCCACTAAGACGCAAATGGTTTTTTCAGTGAGAGAAAATATGAGAAAAAACACTATTAATGAGAGAGAGAACAATAAAAGAAAAATAATTAAGTAGACAAAAGATAACGATTTACATTGCATTTAAATTTCTGAAGAACAAAGTTTACTGAGGATCAAGAATCCTGAAAAGAGTGCCACAAACAAGAAGTGCGAAAACTTTTATTTACAGAAAATGCGCTCTCCGGCATGTAAAAATAAATATGGCGTTTAATAAATAAGCGGAACGTCTACTCAAGTTTTCGTCTCCACTAAAAATAACGTTTAAATAGATAAAACATGTCGGATTATTAAATAAAAATATATTCAGTAAAATATCATATGTGACATGCGCTTGAAGAGACATGACTGACTAGGCAGAAGATTTTTCTACAGTATGTTCCTATTACATTCTGCGGTAAACTGTTTGCTAACAAGACTATAGAACCCAATCTGTCCTGCTACTACACTCATAGCTGGAGGGAAAAACGACGGATTAAAACCTTTTCCAGGGGTATTTGTGTAACTTATATTTAGTCTTCGAAGTAATCGCCATCGGCATTCAGCACATTCTGTCACCGTGTCTCCAGCTGCTCAATGCCCTTGTCGGGAGATTTGTCTTTCCATGATGAGCCTTGTAGTGGACGACCACAGGTCTTGAATGACGGAGTCCTGAAGGCGGCCATTGAAGAGGACAGTAGCCTTACGTGTGGTGAACTTGCAAGACAGTTCAACGTTTCCGATGAAACAGACTTCATCTTCACCGCCTAGGTAAGAGGTACAAACTGAGCAAGTGGGTTCCACAAGCGCTGTTAGAGGTAAACAAAGGACAACGAGTGGCAGCCTGCGTATCGCTGCTTTCTCGCCACCGTACCGCTTCCTTATTCAATCGAGTGCTTACCAGAGATGAAAAGTGGGTTCTGTACGAAACTCCCAAGTGTTCCAGACATTGGTTGTCTCCTCAGAATGCTGTCCCTCACACCGCAAAACTGCCTATGCACCCACGCAAAATTATGCTTTGTGTCCGGTGGTCAGGTCGTCAAGTGGTTCATTATGAACTGCTACCAACTAGCCAAACGGTTACTGGAGACCTATACTCGCAGCAATTGAAACGTGTGCAACAGACATTCACTGGTGAATCGCAAAGGTGTGCTTTTCCTCCATGACAACGTCAGGCCGCATGTCGCGCGAGTGGTCAGGGATACCATACAGGTGGGAGACTTTGTGCCATCCTCCTTATTCACCTGACCTTGCGTCATCCGATTACCACCTCTGCCACTCCCTGGATAATAATCTTTGTGGGAAATCCTTTACCAATGAAGCAGACTTGTGCAAAGCTCTCACGGACTTCTTTGCGTCAAAACCACCCGAGTTCTACCGCAAGGTCATTGAACATTTGAAGACAAATTAACAGAAGGTGCTGGATGCCGATAGCAATTACTTCGAAGACTAAATATAAGTTGCACATACTGTGAAGCGTTTTCTTTTTTTTTTTCTTTTAAAAGCGTACAGAACTTTTTTGGTTACCTTGTACATTACATTACAGTTTAACGTTCTTTTCTTTGTTTCTAACGACATTTCCACATGTCGTTCTACTTAATGCCTGGGAAACATATATTTACAATGTCTTATTTCGTGTCATCTTATATTTCCCTGCACATATAGTTGAATATCTGTCTTTCTTTCATTCTGGCATACCAATATGTAACTCGAATCGTGCAATGACCTATTTGTTTGTGATTATGTATTTTCTTTTAAAATTGATAATGTTTTTTTCATTCCCCTTATTTTCTATTACAACTAATGTATTAATAGATTTAATCTATTTTTATTGTTACTTTTTGTCAAACGACATTGTAGGTCATTCAAAATCACTTAGTGCAAGAGAAGCACGAATTGATAAATAAACACAACACATCCTCTTTCAGTACCTCTCTTGCATTGAGTTGCTATTTTATCTTGTATAGGGTGAAGTTAAGTGAAAAAATAACTGATAAAGTTGAGCTGATGTAAAAAAAGCAACAATAATAAGATAAAGTAAATCTAGTAATAATATAATAACGAAAGTACTTCAATTCAGTGTCACTATTTAAATGTTAATATTAGGTGATAGGGAAAGTATTTAAAATAGAGTAAAGAAAATTATTTAAAAAAACAGCTAAAATATAACACCAATTACGTTATATTTGTTTTTACACCGTTTTTAGTGTCGTCTGCTTTCCGCAATTTTTAGATGAAATTTTAGTTTTTGGCAATATTGATGAATTTTTTAAAAATTTTTCGCAAGGCACAAATTAACTGATTTATCAAACTCAGTTTGAAATATTCGTGAACGGACTTGATATAATTATATGACAATTTTGATATTTTATCTTCAGTTCACGGGAAAAATTGCTGCATAGAAAAATGTTAACAGCGGTAAATTACATTTATTTCTCTCTAAGGCCGTAAGAAATTACTTCCCCTGAAAGTAAAATTATTTTTTCTCTAAAAGAGAACAGAATGGGACATTCCTGCCAAAATATGCTCTTCAATATATAGTTGGACTTCAGCAACCCCGGAATCATCAACTTGTCTGCGGTTACCCCATATTTGTGTTCAAACGGATTTCAAACTAAAATTTGTTAATTAAAAGCGGTAGAATATAAAATAAAAATAAAAATAAATGATACACAAGCCTATAATAATTATATTCTGAAAAATATTTTTAAATACTGAAAAAATAATCAATTAAAATATTCCCCCACACGCAAACAGAAAAATATGCGTCTGTAGATGGCTACTTTTGCCTTTATATTTCATGTCGTTTTAGGATATGGCTGATAACTCTCCACATCTTCCTCTCTTGTATTATTTAAAATAACTTTTTTCTCTTTACCATTCTTTTTTTTTATCCCTAATCTGATATCCTTTTACTTTTAAGTAGTTTACTTATTGTTTCATCATGATTTACTTTACATATACCCTTTCTCGGTATATACGGTACTCTCAGGACGCAGAACCAAAAACGATACGATCAGGGCCCAGGACCAAAAACGGTACTCTCAGGGCCCAGAACTAAAACCGGTATTCTCAGGGCCCAGAACCGAAAACGATACTCTAAGGGCCCAGAACTAAAAACAATATTCTCAGGGCCCAGAACTAAAAACGTTACAATCAGAGACCAGAACCAAAAACGCTACTCTCAGGGCACGGAATCAATAATGGTAAGCTCAGGGTCCAGACACAAAAACCTTATTCTTAGGGCCCAGAACTAAAAACGGTACGCTCAGGGACCAGAAACAAAAAAACGGTATTCTCAGGGCAGAGAAATAAAAACGGTACGATCAGGACCCAAAACCAGAAACGGTACTCTCAGGACGCAGAACCAAAAATGATACGCTCAGGGTTCAGAACTAAAAACGGTATTCTCAGGGCCCAGAACTAAAAACGTTACGATCAGAGCCGAAAACCACAAACGGTACTCTCAGGGCACAGAACCAAAAACGGTACGCAGTGGGGCCAGAACCAAAACCGGTACTCTCAGGACACGGAATCAATAACGGTACGCTCAGAATTCAGGTGCAAAAACAGTAAGCTCAGGGTCCAGAAGCAAAAACCTTATTCTCAGGGCCCAGAACTAAAAATGGTACGCTCAGGGCCCAGAAACAAAAACGGTATTCTCAGGGCCCAGAACTAAAACTGGTAATCTCAGGGCCCATAACTTCTGTACTTAAATCCTGGGAGGTGACGGCATAGACTGTCGGGAAGATCGAACTCTGTTGGAAGTTTTTAAGTGTTGCTGGCATTCTATTTTGCTATTTAAGGCATCGAAGAATACAACTGATGATCGTTGACTTCTTAGCTATACTGTAAAATATAAACCATCGCCCTTAAAAGAAATAAATAACATTCTGGCCAGTATCATTAGGTAAGTTCATGTTGTCGTGTAACGGATATCAGCTCCAAATAAGAAATCGGAGAGCCGAGTTCGAATTTCAATCAAATACGTTTCATTCACTTACGCACAAATATTATTGAAAAAAGGCCTAAGCCATCTTTTCTCTCCCTAGTTGTGGATTAAATAGCAGCACAGAGTTCTATAGCCTTGGTTGACAATCATCCAATCTACAGCAGAAAGTAAGGGCAAACTACTGCGCGAAACCTTCTGCACAGTCAGTCATGTCTCTTTCGAGACATGATCGACTAAGTGTATATCACGTACGGCAATTAAGTGATTGACTGAAGGTCAGGTAATCTTCCATTATTTGGAAGGTTATAAATCATCCACGCAGCTTGATTTCCAGCTTAAAATAATTCTTCGATTTCCGCAATCTTAATATTTATATTTGCCTGTATAACATCTTAGACAAAGGTACAAGTAAATAATATTAATAATGATGTGATATAAAATTGTATTTAAAATCATTGAGAAATAAAAAAATGACATATGCCCTTTTTAATTTTTTTATAACTATTTCATCCGAAGTAAGATAGGATCGCCACTGGTGTGCAGGGGGTTACAGTTAGAGAAGAATCAAGTTACAGGGGATAAATGATGGACAAAAACTAATTAGAGGGATAATAGCAATTGAAGATGCATTTCAACTTTTGGAGATTGTAGCTATCAGGGAAGCAAGCAATCGGTAGGGAGTTCCACAAATAAGAAGTGCGAGAAAAGAAACTATTAGAGTAGATGAAACAATTACATTTAATTATTTTGACGGTAGATGTGTGGACCTTTTGCCAATCTTGTAGCACTGGTAAATACACTTGGTCCTGGAACCAAGGAAAAGAACTCGTCAGAGCCGTTGTTATAAAAATACTTGTAGAAAAGACAGAGGGAAGCCACATCACGTCGGTGAGAAGATAACTGAGAGAGAGCTTCTAAATCTGGCAAATCTTTCTTTGGATTTTGTCGAGAACCTCAAGATGAATAGCAAGAGCACCCGACTAGATATGGCAACATAAAGATATGGCATTAACGAATGTGTTGTAACTCAAAAGAAAAGGATTATCTGTGGAAAAGAATTAATGCATAATATCTGATTATACGACCCGCAAGAGAACAGTGCTTTTAGAAGCTCGATGCGGAATTTAAACAAGAAAAATATTATTATAATTCAAATCTAAACATGATCTAAGGCAAGGGTCCCCAAACTTTATTGCGCCATTGACCACTTTTACATGTAAAACTTTTCCACTTCCCACCTGTTTAGTAAATATTCAAAAGAATACCAAAATTATTTGTTAATTTTTTTTACTGGTTCATAAACTGACTTTATAGTTTACTAGAAAAAATACCAAAGGGAGGTAACAATTAACGCTGACTTAAGTGACAGCTGTTTCTGCTGCTACAGCATTAACTAGCATCATAACCCGGCGTTGCCCGTGCAACTCAGAACATTTTTGTAGTAGGAGAAGATGCCACTTTTTATTTTACATATTTTGTTTTTATTTGAAAAAACACTTCTTTTAAAAAAATATTTATTTTGTTTCAAAATTGCGGGGAAAAATATTCACATTCTTTTGTTGACGAAATGAATTTTTAAAACGTTGGAATAAAAATTAAATATAAAGGCTCATTTTTTATTTCTTTTATTAAAAAATTATTTTAGTGGCGTTTGACACGTGTGATTTGATTTCTGTGACGTAAAACGTCGGAATAAAAATTAAATATAAAAGGCTCATTTTGTTTTTTTTTTTAACAAAAAATAGTTTAGTCGCGTTTGACACGGGTGATTCGATTTCTGGGACGGAATTCAACAACCATCTTAGCTCTTAGATGTTTTACGCAGCAAATCTAAACAATCGGCTCCATTGGCCAAAAAGTGCGAAAGGGAAAATTTGCTGAACTTAAACTCAAAAAGTATGTGTCGACTTGGCTTCCCTGTAGATATGTGTCCCTAGAAAGTTTGAATGGCGTAGCTTAAAAGATGTAGGCGTGCATAGGGAGCAGACACACACAGACTCACAGATTGGCATATATATATATATAGATAAACAAAGGAAAGTAAACTTACTCATTGAAAACAAAATATATAATTTAGTTTTTCCAAAGTTAGTTTATGGTTAGGATTAGCGTTACACAGTGTTGACAAAAAATATAAGTTTTTCCTAATTATAGAATTAAAAAAGAATTTACACTGCTAGCAACTAGTGAGGATTGAGTGAACATTTTTTGTTCTTGGTCTTTGACTGATATATATCTTTAAAAAAAAGTTATTTCGTCTGAAGAACTATTTAAATGTTAATAATCTTTCTCAAAACTATAGAGAATATTCGTTGTTTCCCAGAATGTCTATGCCTTATCTAGGAACATGGCTCAGTTATTTTATTTTAACCCTTGTTTATTATTTATTTATTTATATTTTTTGCGGTTACTTTGTATATTTTCTTTGAATATTTTTTTTCGAATAGCATATATTTAAATACCGTTTTAATACCCAAAATCATTTGTCAAAACACCTGCCATATTCTGTTGAGTTGCTAATCGCCCACCCAACAATTGATATCGCCATTGGTGGGTGATACTGCATATTCTGGAAAACCCTGATATAAAGGATATTTTTTTAAATATTGTAACTCGTTAGCCGACACCTATCACATTTGAAAAAGGTATTGGTACTTATCTCATACTAGAACCACATTCAGTATTTGCTAATACCGTCACGTCTCTTAAGACTTGCACTGAGTGATATTTTGTATTAAAATACTGACAAACGAAAGTTATTATATGCATTAAATAAGTATATTGTAAACAGGTGAAACAAAGATTTTCTGAGATAACGATTTAATTCAGAATAGACTGATCATATGGCTCACAAAAAACTGATGTTTTTGGTAGTTAAATGTGGACACATGGTTTGCTAAAACATCTGAAAGCGCTGAAAATCATTGGTCATGATCTTATGCTAGAACTTCTTTCAGAATTTGCTAATACCTTCACCTACTTGTAAAATCAAATCGCAGGTTTTTGAGTGCTATAAATATTTTTAATTTCATGTTCGTATCTTCTCCGTGATGTGCCCACGAGAATCGGGTTGCGTGTTTTGCTATTTGACTTCGATATTAATATCCATCGGTTGTGTACAATTTTTTGCTTTCGACTCAATTCGCAGATTAGTTTGTGCTTGGAAAAGGCAGGAATGAAAATAGCAGAAGAGAACGAGGAGAAGGAGGAGGGCGACGAAAACGGTTTCTTTCAAATCTTCCAAGCGGTGACATTAGTGGAGTAAAGAGATGGAGTAAAAATAAAAGAGGTAACTGAGATACAAATATAGAACGAAACCTAAATAGTGGAAATCCTAATAAGGTCGAACTAATGTAGAAACTGAGTGAGAAAAAAGGAAAACAGTATATAGACGAGAACTGGTCTTGTTGCTAGACAACGAAAAGGTCGAATGGGTGACAAATTTAAATAAATAAATAAAGAAAGAAAGAAAGAAAGAAAGAAAAGAAAAATGCAAAAACTCGACAAAAGAGCATAATACTGAACAAAGAAAGCAAAAAGAAACTTAAAATGAAATTGGAAAATAGAAAGAAAGAAAGAAAGAAAGAAAGAAAGAAAGAAAGAAAGGAATCGTAAAATAAAATACTAAACAAAAAAGTATATTATACTGGAAAGAAACAAAAAGAAAACGAAAGTTAAATAAAAAAATGAAAGAAAGAAACAGACCCCAAAAAAAAGAAAGAAAGAAAGAAAGAGAGAAAGAAAGAAAGAAAGTATGAAATAAAGAAATCGTAAAATGAAAGACTGAATGAAAAATATATTATACTGGAAAAAAACAAAAAGAAAACGAAAGTTAAATCTAAGAAAAAAGAAAGAAAGAAACAAATAAACTAACAACAAAGAAAGAAAGAAAAAAGAAAGAAGAAAAAAGGAAAAGGAAGAAAGACAGAAGGGAAAAGAAAGAATGAAAGAAACAAACAAACAAACAAACAAGAAAGAAAAAGAAAAAGGGAAAAGAAAGAAAGACATGAAGACAGAGGGGAAAAGAAAGAAAGAAGGAAAAAAAGAAAGAAACAAACAAACAAACAAACAAACAAACAAACAAACAAGAAAAAAGAAAAAGGGGAAAAGAAAGAAAGAAAGAAAGAAAGAAAGAAAGAAACACGTAAATGAAAGAGAGACACGGAGAAAGCAAAAAACGAAATCTAATTTATTGCAATGTAGAGAAGTTAAAAAGAAAAACTTGATTTTAACGCAAAAATGATTATCACTCATAATCTGATTTCTTTGTTACTTCTGAAATTAGAATAAAAATATTTGACGGACGAAAAATATAATATTTGTGAATTACATCTTAAGGTTTTACAACAGTTCATGAAATAAAAGAGCTATGAACAGTTTGCTCAGAAAGATCTTGGTTTCGAAAGATAAAAACTGAAACTTCTTGATACTTAGTCAGAAAAACATGAATAGATAGAAAGTGATAAACAGTAAAAGAAAAAACAGATATATTCTGACTGTGATAAAAGCATATTTTTCTGTTTCTTTATATTTATTTAACATTTGCAGAATTCATGCAGTCACCTTCCTCGAATTTGTCAGTTATCGTAAAGACTTCAGGGAAATGTCAGAAAATATATTGAATGTATACGAGTAGACAGTACAAATCCCGTTAGCAGGTTGACCCAATGAATTGTGACCATTAGGTAGAAGATTTTCCCGCAGTAGTTGCAATTTCTTTCTACCAACCAGGCTATATAATTCAATCTTTCCTACTATTTAATCCATACATGGAAGGAGAAGAGATGGATTAATAACTTTCCTAGATAGACTAAACTATCGCCCGGTTCACACTCCACCCACATCTATTGAACAGGTGAAGAGGCTCATCCCTTGTTTCTTGTTTAGGATGCGGTTTTCTCTTTTCCAATCTTCTCAATTTTTTTTCAATTAGAGTAGATAGACTAAACTATCGCCCGGTTCACACTCCACACACATCTATTGAACAGGTGAAGAGGCTTATCCCTTGTTTCCTGTTTAGGATGCGGTTTTCTCTTTTCCAATCTTCTCACTTTTTTTTCAATTGGAGTAGATAGACTAAACTATCGCCCGGTTCACACTCCACGCACACCTATTGAATAGGTGAAGAGGCTCATCCCCTGTTCCCTGTTTAGGATGTGGCTTCCGGTTCTCTCTTTTCCAATCTCTTCACTCTTATGTAGCCCCCTTCACATCAGTGGCGTTACCGCCTTGCTCGGGGTGATATGATTAAAAAAAAAATTAGCGCGTAAGTAAGTGCAATGTTTTCAACTGGAATTCGTCAGCGAGACTATTGTGAGGACCCCAGATGTTATGCCAGGATTTGTCATCGGAGACAACAATTTGAACAATCTAAAATACGCAGATGTTACAGAGCTGATAGCAGACACAGAAAGGAAACTACAAGACCTCCTACAGAAGGTAGCTGAAGAGAGAGTAAAAAAAGAACTACAAATAAACTGCAAGAAAACCGAATGCATGGTCATCAGCAAAAAGAGCAACCCAAAATACTAAATACAGGTGGAGAATACCAAAATCAAGCAGGTATAAAAATTTAAAAACCTGGGAAGTGTTCTAACAGAAGACGGAAAGTGTAACTCAGATATCCGAAATCGATTTGGCATGGCGAAGGAAACATTCCAGAAGCTGAGTTAAGTATTAAGAGACAGGAAACTTTCACTAGAAACAAAGAAGACAGTATTAGATTGCTATGTGATGTCAGTTCTTCAATATGGCAGTGAATGCTGGACAATATCATCAAATATGAAGGAAAAACTTGAAGCAACTGAAATGTGGTTCTACAGAAGGATGCTGCGGATATCATGGACCGAACATGTGAGCAATGATGATGTTTTGAAAAGGATGGAAAAGAAAAGGAAATTAATACTGAGCATCAGGAAGAGGCAGTTAAAGTTTCTGGGACATGCAATGAGGAAGGAGGGCTTGGAGAACCTGATACTAACAGGTCAGATAGAGAGATAAAAAGACAGAGGGAAGCAGCGGATAACATATTTAAAGTGCCTGAGCAGGTGGATGACAGAACGGGATTTGCGTATTGCAACAGGAGAAAGTGTTCTAAGAGCCCCCAGGAATAGTGAGAGGTGGAAGGCCATGATCGCCTACGTCCTGAAAGGACAGGGCACATAGAAGAAAAATATATATGCCAACTGTATATAAGAAATTATAATCTGGGTATAAAATGGGAGATCAATTCTTTATTATAATCGATATCCTCTCTCGCACTTCCCGCCTGTGGAACTCGCTCCCGTATTCTTGCTTTCCTGACGGCTACCACCTCCAGAAATTGAAATGCAAAGTCAATACTCATCTACTAACCACTGGACTCTAGCTCCCTCCCCTCCTCTGTATAACCTTCCCTTTCTCTCTACCTATGTATCTGTCATCGCACCTGCTTTCTCAGCTTTCTATTGTTCATTTCTAACTAGTTTGTACTCCTCACTCTTTTCTAATTAATCTTTTTACATTTATGTAACCCCCTGCACATCAGTGGCGTTTCCGCCTTGCTCGGGGTGAAATGATTAAAAAAAAAATATATATAAACTGGTCCCTCATTTTGTGGCCATGCTAGTTTCTATACTTAATTATTCTAGATTTATGGGCTTGAGCTAGTGAATTGCAGCGCGGGGTTTGGGTGGTGTAACAGGAGAAAGCGTGCTAAGAGCCACCAGGGATTGGGAGATGTGGAATGCCATTATCGCATACGTCCTGAAAGGACAACCCACATAGAAGAAGAAGCGCTCCGATTTCTTATTCCGAACAAATATTTATTGCACCACAGTGCACATCCCTGAAATAAAATGTTTTATGTTGAATTCCGTTTTAAAAGTAATGGACTAGATATTATTTGAGAATAAGATACAATAAGAAAAACGAGTTTTAGAATGAAGGGATAATTTGTCATGGAATACAGCGAGCTAGACGTTACGCGACATGGCAGAAAATGTTCGCTGTTGAACCTGGTCAAATGAGATGAAGACCTTTCGTAATCTACAGCATTTAATTCAACAGGTCATCGGGTTTACTTACTGCATCAAACAGGAAAGTTAATTGACGTACCATTCCAGACGATTTATTGCCTGAGATGTCGCTTAAATTCAAACCTTACGAGGAGTTCTTTATTGGCTCATCCAGCGGAATAATATCCGTCATCCGCTCACTCGGATCAAAAGCCAGAAATTAGTTAGTCTATGCGATCACCATCTTGAATTTAAAATCTTTCAGAGCAGTATATATTTTCGGAAATATATGTCATACTTTGTTACAGCAGCAACAAAAATCCTATTAATTGTAACGCTACACGGTGACTACATATCGTTCATATGATAACATCAGCCAGTTCAATCACGCCTTAAGTTTTATACACTCTCACACCCTGATTGAGCACTCTGAAAGACTGGTAGACTTTGAAAAACAGTAGCTACTCTGGCATCTACGCATCGTTCATTCAGCAATGAATTAGAACACTCTCAGCTATTGGGCGTGTATAATGATAATATAAACGCTAAAAAGTCTGTCTCCTTTTACCGAGCTCCCGTAGCTTAGAGGGAGAATCACCGACTGACGCCAATTCGGTCGAGTTTCCATCCTGGGTAAAAAGCACTCGGCTGCCTAACCGTACTGATGAGTTGTGATACAGCGAAGCAGATCTATCTGCAGATGACTGATATATATATATATATTAAACAAGTTGTGATAAACGGTAGAGACAACATAGTCTTATATATTTTCTTTTGAATATTTTCATATTTTCTGATTAGGCTTTTAATTTCGGAATTATATTTATATAAAAATTATCTAAAGGTTGTCCTAGTATTTACGAACGTCATCGTTCATCATCAGGGACTATATTCCAGTTTAAAATTAAATATTGCCTTGTAATTATATTTCTAATAAACCCTCTAAACACAACTCAGTACATGTCCAGAAGCTTGGTATGCTGTGCGGTTGGTAAGAGGTTTTTAATTCCTGCTACAAGGCAATATTTGATTTTTTTAACTGTAATATAGTCCCTGATGATGTCCTAGTACTTACAAACGTAAGTACTAGGACAACCTTTGGACAATTTTTATACAAATACAATTTGAAAATAAAAAGAGTATTTTCTGATTAAGAAAATATGAAAAAAATTCAAAAGAAAATATATACACCTATGTTGTCTCTATCGTTTAACACAATTTGTTTAAAAGAAAAGATGCTGCCAAAATATACGTACTTTATATATATATATATATATATATATATATATATATATTATTCAAGAAAGTAGGAGGATTTGAACAATTATTAAGTAAATCATCGAGCTATATATTCGACCTGAACAGAATGCAGAAAGCACTGGACGGCCGTTTCGTCCTATATTTGGGACTACATCAGCAGTGCGCATCCACGACCAGGAATCAAACCCAGACAGTTTTGGTTATGTGGCTGACGTTATACCAACTGTACCAACTGTACCACGGACTCTAGTGACGAAGAGGTAACGAATTAAGCTCGATGAAGTGCGCCACGAATTCCGTGGTGGAACTAATCCAAGCTCCTTTGCCCATAGGATAGTGCCTCCCCAAGCAACGACTTCCGCAACATCTTCGTCACCAAGGCCTGGGGTACAGTTGGTATAACATCAGCCTCATAACCAAAACTGTCTGGGTATAATTCCTGGTAGTGGATGCGCACTACTGATGAGTCCCAAATATAGGACGAAACGGCCGTCCAGTGCTTTCTGCATTCTGTTCAGGTCGAATATAATATATAGCTCGATGATTTACTTTATATATATATATATATATATGTGTGTGTGTGTGTGTGTGTGTGTGTGTGTGTGTGTGTGTGTGTGTGTGTGCGCGCGTGTGTGTGTTTTATAATCATTTCACCCCAAGCCAGGCAGAAATGCCACTGATATGCAAAGAGTTACAGTGAGGGAAAAAAGAAAAGGTGTAGAGGCAGTCGAAGAAATGATAAGAGATGAATGGGAATCAAGTAGATAGAAGATAGCAATTGACATTGCATCTAAACATTTGGTGATTGTAGCTATCAGGAAAGCTAGTAAATGAAAGTGATTACACAAACGGAAAGTCCGAGAAAAGAAACCGTTAGAGTAGAAGGGTAATTACTTTTAAATATTTCTACGATAAAAGAGTGATACCTTGATTACAATCTAGTAGCACGAGTAAATACACGTGGTAGGAGTACCGTGGAGAAAAGTTCGTTGCCATGAAAATACTTGTAGAAAAGAGAGAGGGAAGCCACATCCCATCGGTGAGAAAGTGACTGAAGGCGGGCTGTCAAGTCAGGATCGATAATATTGCAGTTCCTTCATTAGATGAGATGAATTTTGTATAACGGCATAGCAAACTGTTGTGACAGTTCCCAATATATAAAGGACTAATATCGAGTATTGACAGGGGAGTCGTCAACTGACGGCTAGCACGGTGGTTGTCTACTCAGCTCACCAGTTGTTGCCACCCTACACGGACGTGTACTCCTGCATCAACCGAGAATAAACGTATTACTTACTTATATCTGTGTATTGTCATTAATCCACGATACAACACAACCTCTGTGGGTTATTTAATGCCAAAACGGTTGGATTTTAAAGTATTTTTAAATGTACAGTTATAGTGAAAAAGTTGATTTAGTCAAATTTTGATGAAAAAGTTTTGTTTTTGTCGAAAATGTCATCTAGTTTTGTATTTAAAAATATAATGCTGGTAATAATTTTCTTTCCTTCAAAAATATATATTTTTCCTATGAAAGTCTATTTTTTTTTAATTTGGTAGTGTTTTGAACCTAATTTGGGGGTTAACTATTTGCCCATAGCTGGGAACCTCGGAGAAAAAAATATATATATATACATATTAACTTATATAAAAAAAGGAACTTTGTCTGTGTGTGTGTGTGTGTGTGTGTCCGTTACCTGTAGACTCTAAAACGGCTGAACAGATTTTCTTGAAAATTTACAAGTTTAAAACACTAAAACTAATCCATGGTCCTGGAGATCAGACTCTTTGGACGTTGGCACGAAAGACTAAAAAGCAATAGTTGTTTCCAGTTAAAGCAAAACCGTAGACTGAAAGAAAAATGAATGTATGTAAATCAAATTTTGATTTCCTGGTATCGATATCAAATAAGTTTTTTTCGTCGTAAACTGAATTTTGAAGGCTAAATAATCCCTCTGAGTAAATGGTATCATGGCTGAGACTAAGAACTACAATTATACCTACTTAGAGCCAAACCCGAAGCTAAAACTAAAATAAAAGGGCTGAAAAAATACAGACATACAGGCAGACAAACAGACACACACACACAAACATCTTGCCTTTTATATATATTATCGATTTTCTGGACTATTGTAAGAACTGCAAACTTGAAACTTCTGAATATCGTTTCTTATGTCTTTGTCTATGAGTGTATCAAATTTGATTAAAATCGGACCACTCCTTCTATAATTCAATTTTTTCGATTATCGATTTTCGATATTTATCGGGGTTACTCGCAGACGCTTATAGTACAACTGCGTACATTTTCAAGATAATCGGTTCAGCCGTTTCGGGGTCTATAGCTAATGAATACACACACACACAGACACACACACATACACACACACAAAGTTCCATTTATAAATAAGTTTAGTTATATTTACACTAAAAATAAATTGTAAATCATAATTTTAATACAAATTGAAAAAAATACTTACTATTAATATTATTTAAAAAATTTCGTTAGAATAATTAAAATTAATAAAAATTAAAGATGTAATTAAATATAGGAAAAAAGGAAAAGTTAGAAAGATAAACGTAATATATATATATATATATATATATATATATATATATATATATATATATATATATATTAGGACTTTGAATAAGTCCTCGTTGTATTTTCATTCTGTGTCCCAGTTTTACACGGTTGTTCCAAAACTATGCTTACCTCATATCTGGGGCTCAGCCGTTGATCAATATTTATCAGTTACCCTAGTACGTTCAAATATTTTTAAAGGCCAATATACTTGTGCCAGATTAATTTCTTCTAAAGAAAAATCCATAATAAACGACGCCTTTTAAATCATTGGTTTTATTAAGAATTTATGTAAGTATAAAAAAAATGAGCTAATTGATAAGACGATATGACTAGTTAAGAGGCGCTCTGCTGTAATGTATCTATCATTTAAATCGTTTAGTATGGTGTTGGGTTCAAATAACTTACATTCCTCGGGCTATGCAACCATTTTAAGAGCGTATTGAACATGACACGTTCGACCATATTTGGCCGGGAATTGCGCTGAAGAATTATTGAGGAAATCTGATGCCCTGTCGTTACATGGACATAACATTAAAGCTGCAGGCAAGATCTATCAAACCAACAGTTAAATTATCCAAATAATAGCGTTTAGTATTTCGCTGAACGAACATCACTTAAATGCACAAAACATATTTACTACCTAACAGTCTCTAGTTTAGAAACGTCATTATAATTTATCAAATCTTATGAAATATTCACACAAAAAACTTTAAAAATTGCCATAGTCATTTCTGGGTAAGACGATAAACTACATTTGGCAGCGAGAGATTGGAGGTTTTATCAGCTTTGGACTGCTGTTGTTTCTAGGTGCACTCCGATCCGAGGTAGCAGCACTATTTAGGGTCCCAGCTATGGCCAAATAGTGATTCCCCACTAAAAAAATAAAACACTATAAAAGATAAAATATTTATAAAGGGGCTGTGCGTTTTGGTGCACTGGATTCGACTCGGAACGAAAAATCGGAGATCCGAGTTCGAATTCCATTTGAATTCATTTTATTCACATACGCGCAAATACCCTTGGGAAAGGTATGAAGCCGTGGCTTTTCCCTCAAGCTATGGGTTAGAAAGCAAGATAGATTGGGTTCTATAGCCTTGAGTGGCAACTAGACTACAACAGAAACTTACTGCTGGAAAATCTTCTTCCCAGTCAGTCATGTCTCTTTACAGACATGATCACCCAAGCGTGTATCATGTATGGTGCGTAACTGAATGACTGATTCATTGTTAAATAACCAACAATATATGTTTATAGCAACAATACATTCTATATGTAGTTGAAGGCATGCAATTGCTTTCATAATATATGTTGCTGACGTCATAACATTGTGTTCGAAATATTTAGATTTCGGCCTCAAATGGCAGATGTACTGATATGCCGCAAATAAAAAGCAGCCAAACCAATGACATTATTATTAAATACTAGCAGTATAACCCGGCGTTACTCGGGTGTAATGAAAGCTTTAAAACTAATCCATGGTCCTGGAGCTCAGACTCTTTGGACGTTGGCATGAAAGACTAAAAAGCAATAGTTGTTTCCAGTGAAAGCGAAACCGTAGACCGAAAGAAAAATGAATGGATGTAAGTCAAATTTTTATTTCCTGGTATCGATATCAAATATATTTTTTCGTCGTAAACTGTATTTTGAAAGCTAAATAAGTCCTCTGAGTAAATGGTATCATGACTGAGACTAAGAACTACAATTATACCTACTTAGAGCCAAACTCGAAGCAAAAACTAACATAAAATGGCTGAAAAAATACAGACATACAGGCAGATAAACAGACACACACACAAACATCTTGTCTTTTATATATATATATTTTATGGATTTTCTGCACTATTGTAAGAACTGCAACCTTGAAACTTCTGAATATCGTTTCTTATGTCTTTGTCTATGAGTGTATCAAATTTGATTAACATCGGGCCACTCCTCTAACCCGATTTTTTCGATTATCGATTTTCGTTATTTATCGGGGGTACCGCGACACAAAACCTACAGACGCTTATAGTACAAGTGTAAAAATTTTCAAGGAAATCGGTTCAGCCGTTTCGGAGTCTATAGGTAACGGACACACACACACACACACATACACACACAGAGAGAGACAAAGTTCCATTTGTAAATAAGTTTAGATAGATTTATGCAGATGATATAACAGCCTAAATGTCAAGATGGCCAGAACCTGGCGGCTGACCTCTCTTCTGAACTAGTTTGAATAGCTTAGTAGCTCCCACCGAGAAGCGAGTATTCTCTGCTGATCTCTCAGGTATGTCTTCCTCTTGGGGTAGGGCGCAACTGAAAATATTGACAGATTCCAGCACCCGGAAAACCCGTCCCAGCGACAGAGCCTCCCTCATTGCATTATAGAGTGGGGGTCGGTAAAAATACCGGTGCCAGTGCCAACTAGGTTTGCGGGAACTTAGCAATTCTTTATCCTGGCTCAGGTGTACGAGCTCCCCATCTCTCGCGCATGAAATTAGCCATGAGTCACATCCGTGTCGCCTATCATGATGAGGGATGCTTTTCTTGGGTTAGCTCCTCCCTTCGAACGTCTACTGGAAAAATGTTCACTCTAGTCCTCAATTGAATCTCATATATATGATTCCTTGTTAAAGATACTGGAAGGATGGTTGGTTCCTTGTATAGCGCTAGAACTTATGTGACTTCTAATATGATTTATCTTTGCAGGAGCCAGATCAGCCTAAAAATGGGGTAGGGCTGCTCTAGTTATCTTAACTTTCAATGCTTGATAAAGTTTAAAACCCTCTACATGGCAATATGTTTCTATCTACAACCTCTTTTCGACAAACGAAACTTTGCAAATTATTCCATCGCTATTTTCTTAACAAATGTTCATCTGTTCCACCAGATCAAACCTTTACGGCTAAGACTCGCTATGGAACTTTAATTCGGACTAAATATCTGCATTCCCTTTGTATTCTATTAATAATTCCCCTTGGCTAGCTTATTCCCAATGACTTCTACTCTGTGCTACAGACTTCCTAAATAGTACATGCAATAACCACATTCAGTAACTTTCAATTATGTGGGTGGCTCTTGAGCATTGTTTGAGTAAGAAAGTAGTAAAAAAAAAGACATAAAAGATCGTTTTGACGGCCATTCTTTAAAAAAATACAAGATCGCGTATAGCCTCATCTGGGTTCCTTTCTGTCCGGAGGCAGAACCTCCAACTAGGTTGAACTCAAGACAACTATATTTCTCAAATATGGTCTTGTCGTAAATCACCGTAATCACACTCATTATTTCTTTGTCTAAATTTCCGGAGGAAAGCGTTAACATTTTCTTTCTTTTTTTTTTTTTTACATTATTTGCCGGATGTGCATTGTGGTGCAGTGGAGAGCGACTCTGAACGACAAATCGGGGAGCCGAGTTCGAATTTCGGTCAAATTTCTTGCATTCAGTTACGCTCAAATACCGTTGGGAAAGGTATTAATCCGTCTCTTCCCTCGAGTTATAGGTTAAATAATAAGACAGATTGGGTTCTATAGCCTTGGCTGACAAACAGTCTACCGCAGGAAGCAGTGGTAACCTACTGCGGGATAATCTTCTTCCCAGTCAGTCAGTTCTTCCGAAAGCGTGTCTCACGTATGGCACTTAACTGACCGTCTGACTAATTTTCACATCATTTTTATTATTATCACAATATTTCACCCTTTGTGACATCCGGCCTTCTTTAGATGTCTAGCGATATGGGTAATCTTAATAGAATTTTGAACTTAACACTTTATTTATTCTCCGTGGGAGGATTGTTTGTGTTCCTCTGCTTATGTCCAGGCACAACTTGACGTGTTTTTTTTTTTTAGTACTGTTCGGTTATTGCTTTTCCTGCTTCTACTACCCGGTCTAATAAGTAATAATTTACCCGCTCCAATAAGTAATAACTCACTTTGTACCTCCCAGATGAGATCAAGTCCCAAGTAGGCATCTACGCAGATGACACTACAATATACTCCCGCACCTGTAAGAAACCTGTCGTGGCGGACAGACATAATCTCGCTGCTGACCTTGAGCGGGATCTACACTCTGTGGTGAACTGGGGTAAGAAGTGGCTTGTCAACTTCAATTCATCTAAGACCAAGCTGTTGTCTGTCAACCATTACAGGCAACCTCTCCTGCCACCCATAATCATGGACCAAGCGATTCACCCGGAGAGTAATACACTACGCCTCCTCGGACTTACCCTCTCCTCAGACCTCAAATGGAACCACTATATTGAATCCATAGCAAAATCTACTACTAAGAAGGTTGGGTCACTATGTCGATCCAGGATGTTTTTTCCACCTGAATCCATCCTGCATATATACAAGTCAACCATCCGTCCGTGCATAGAGTACTGCTGCCATTTATGGTCAGGTGCCCCTGCCGTTCTCCTCAGTGTTCTTGACCGGCTCCAAAGGAGAGTCTGTAATGTGATAGGTACTGATCTGGCGACTCGACTGCAGCCACTTCCCCATCGTCGAAATGTGGCCTCCCTTTGTCTGTTCTATAAATACTTTCATGGCTTCTGCTCAGACGAACTTAAGTCACTGATGCCTCCTCAACAGGTGTTTACACGTGCAACCAGACTGGCAACTGGGTCCCACCCATTCACAGTCAGGTTAGCCAAATGCAGACCACAATTCTACTCCTGCAGCTTATTCTCTCGCACTTCCCGCCTGTGGAACTCGCTCCCGTATTCTTGCTTTCCTGACGGCTACAACCTCCAGAAATTTAAATGCAAAGTCAATACTCATCTACTAACCACTGGACTCTAGCTCTCTCCCCACCCCCCGTATAACCTTCCCTTTCTCTCCACCTATGTATCTGTCATTGCACCTGCTTTCTCAGCTTTCTATTGTTCCTTTCTAACTAGTTTGTACTCCTCACTCTTTTCTAATTAATCTTTTTACATTTATGTAACCCCCTGCACATCAGTGGCGTTTCCGCCTTGCTCGGGGTGAAATGATTAAAAAAAAAAAAGTAATAACTTACCCGGTCAAATAAATAACAACCCACCCGTTCCAATAAGTAATACCTCACCCGGTAAGATAAGTAATAACTCACCCTGTCCATTAAGAAATAACTCACCCTCTCCAACAAGTAATAACTCACCCGTTCCAATAAGAAATAACTCACCCGCTCCAATAAGTAATAGCTTACCGTTATTACGACAGTGAATTCAAGAATCACCTTTTCTAGGCTATTACTCAATTAAAATTTCCTTGATGGGGACACGTTAATCAAAAGCCTGAGGAAATTAGGAGGTCACAATTAGAAAATACTGTGATTGTCTGAGTGCTTAGATGATATAAATAATAATTATTTGGTTTTTTAATTAATTTCCTATAGTGATAAAGTTTTTTAATTAATTTCCTATAGTGATAAAGTTTTTTAATTAATTTCCTATAGTGATAAAGTTTTTTAATTAATTTCCTATAGTGATAAAGTTTTTTAATTAATTTCCTATACTGATAAAGTTTTTTAATTAATTTCCTATAGTGATAAAGTTTTTTAATTAATTTCCTATAGCGGTTATTGAGTGTTGGAGAATATGAGAAAATAAAACCCTATTACCAGAAATGACAATAAAATAACAGGCATTAACAAGACAAAATAATAACTATTGCGATTGCATTTAAATTTTTAAACATCAAAATTGACTGAAAAGAAAAAAATGTTCGCTAAGCGAGAAATGCCGGAGAAGAAACGTACCATAAAATTTACAGTGACATGTAGCGATTTCAACTGTAAAATGAGACTTTGCCGCCAATAGAGCGCAGTTCTTAAAGTAACCCGGTTCACACTCCACCCACGTCTATTGAACAAGTGAAAAGGCTCATCCCTTGTTTCCTGTTTAGGATGTGGTTTCCGGTTTTTCTCCTTTCCAATCTTTTCATTCTTACGTAGCCCCCTTCGCATCAGTGGCGTTTTCGCCTTGCTTGGGGTGATATGATTAAAAAAAAAATTAATAAATCCATAAAGTTTCTTGACTGGTTTTAATAGTGATTTATTTCCAACCGTTCTACTATAATCACCTATGAACAGAAACATCAGGTTATTGCTCTTCGATTGATACAACCTTGTTTGCTGTCTTGGAGACAAAAATATTTTCAGTTTTATTTCTCAAAGATTTATTTGTGATGACTTCGGTCTAACTGCACAAAACAGTTTTTCTGTCCCACTTTTTAACTCAATTTGTGTATGTTATATACTGCCGCTGAATCTGGACAAACAATGAGGAGCACGTATAGATAAAAATATAATTTTATACTTTTATTCTTCGTCGGTGACGCTTGTGTGGAGAAGGAGTGAGTCGGAAAGAGATCTCACATACGAAGGAGCCGTCGGGAGTCGTTAGCAAACAGGAGTTCTCTGTCTTCAGCTGAAATTATCCGGCTTTAACTTCTCTCTGTTAGAGCTCCAAATGTTATATACTGCCGCTGAATTTGGACAAACAATGAGGAGCACGTATAGATAAAAATATAATTTTATACTTTTATTCTTCGTTGGTGACGCTTGTGTCGAGGAGGAGGGCAGCCGCAAAGAGTCACGCACTTACGAACGAACCGCAGGGAGCTGTTAACCAGTCTCTGTTTTTTCAACCAAAATGTTGTATCGTAGAGGAATGACAATATACAGATATAAGTAAGTAATACGTTTTTCTCGGTAGATACAGGAGTACACGTCCGTATAGGATTGCAACAACTAGTGAGCTGAGTAGACAACCACCGTGCTAGCCGTCAGCTGCCGACTACCAATATTAGTCCTTTATATATTGTGAACCGTACGTCAAGTGATCGAGCTACGTCACAACACAATAATTCCCGGCTTCATATAGTCAAAACACTCACACGCATTTTTGATTTTTCGAGTTGTCTACAGTTGGATGTATCTGTCAGTAACACCCGGCGTTCATTGATTTTAAGCCAGCTGTCGCATTTTGTTTTTCGTTGAACTTTGTTGACATCATCCATGGCCGGATATATCTGTTAACTACCCTTGACAGTTGTTGACTTTATCTACGGCTAGATGTACCTGTCAATTACTTCCGCCGTTCAAGGTAATATATTACATCTGATCATAATGCTCCTAGTAGAAATCGTAATTATAGATTTTGTTTCCACCTAACACGAATTCGTGTGATTGTCAGACTAACCGATATTAAACTAGTTTATCAAATCGAACCAAAAGTATTTCTTTGGTACTAAAACGCACTGCAAATCAATTTGCAGTATTTTTTTGTGTCTGTCTGTGTGTGTGGGGGGGATTTATACCAAAATCTTGAATCTTCCTTGAGAAAAATTAATTAGGTGCATTTATATTACTTTTTGGCAACATATTTCTCTCAGGGTTTATAATAAAATGTTGTATCAGAAATAGTAATAAGAATGTCAGTCAGTTCAGTCAGTTAAGTCGTACGTGGTACATTTTGGGGTGATCATGTCTTGAAATGCACAAGGTTAGCTAGGCAGATGTTTTTCTTGCAGTAGGTTGCCATTATTTTTTGTGGTAGACTGGTTGCCAACAAAAGCTATCGAACCTAAGCTATACTGCTATTTAACCCATAGCTGGAGAGAAAAGTGACGTATTAAACCTTTCCAAAGGTATTTGCGCGTAAGTGAACGCAACGAATCCGACTAGAAATTCGAACTCGGCTCTTAAATATCTTGTTCGAAGCCGATATCCACTGCACTACAAGAAACATCCAATAAAATAGACATAATTAAATTAAACTAGTACAGGATTCAACAAACTGGAAAAGTGTTTTAACAGAAGACGGAAGACCTAACAGAGGAACACTAGCATAGTGATTGTGGACTTCTAAAACGTGAGGCTTACGCCATATCCCGTTGAAACACCGGTGTCTGTCCGATCACCGAAGCTAACCAACGTCTAGATTGGGCAGTACCTAGACGGGTGATCGTCTGAGAATACCAGGTGCTATAAACGTACATGTGAGCATGGTGTAATGTATAAGGGCCTCGGTATGTTAATCGGTGGGATGAGTTCCAATTTCAGTGGGATTCGTCATATTGACTCACGCGCAAGTACCCTAGGGAAAAATAGAATCCCCCTTCTTACCGTCTCAGATGTTTGTTCTGGTGCAGTGGATATCGGCTCGCAACGAGGAATCGAAGATCTGAGTTCGAATTCCAGTCGAATTCGTTGCGTTCACTTACGGACAAATACCTATGGGAAAAGTATTAATCCCTCTCTTCCTCCTCCAGCTATTGGTGACTAGCAGGACAGATTGTGTTCTATAGCCTTAGTTGAAAACTCGTCTAACGCAGAAAGTAATTGCAACCTACTGAGGGAAAATATTCTGTCTAGTCAGTTATGTTTCTTTCGAGACATGATCACCGAAACGTGTATCACATATGATTCTTAACTAAGTGACCCTCTCAGCTATGGGTTAATTAGTGAGACTTGTCTCATAAAATCTGTATTATTGCAAACAAAGACAGTGTAAAAATAGTATTTGGATTTAAATAACATGCACCAGTTTTTAAGATTTAAAAAATGAATCAATGTTTAAAAATCTAGAGTCAAACAAAATACAAGGCGTATGTATTCTTGTTATGAAGAGGAAAACGGTGCTAAACTATTTAATATCTAATATCTGTCTGTCTGTATGATAATGGATTTAAGACGAATAAAATGTTCAGCAGATATTAAGAAACGAATTAAGAAGCAGGAAATATTTTTACAGAGAGAGTGCTGAACTCATATTTGATATCAGTTTTCCTATATATCCAAATCCTAAAAGAACATACTAGAAAACAGGACAATTTTGTTACAGACAAGGAAGAGAGTACGGAACTAATATTTGATATCAGTTTTCCTATATATCCAAATCCTAAAAGAACATACTAGAAAACAGGACAATTTTGCTACAGACAAGGAAGAGAGTACGGAACTCTTATTTGATATCAGTTTTCCTATATATCCAAATCCTAAAAGAACATACTAGAAAACAGGACAATTTTGTTACAGACAAGGAAGAGAGTACGGAACTCTTATTTGATATCAGTTTTCCTATATCTCGAAATGCTAAAGAACACATTTTTAATCGTTTCACCCCAAGCAAGGCTGTACTGCCACCGGTGCGTAGGGGACTACATAAGAGTATAGTAAAGGGTTACATAGGAAAGCGAGGAGAAAGAGGAAGTAGTTACAAGGGGTGTCAGAGAATGAGTAGGAGAAGGATGGAAATACTGGTGTAAAGAGAGATGCCTAAGAGTAGAGTGAAAAAGAGAGAAGAACAAGCTACAGGGAATCCTGTCGAGATGAACATCGGGGGCGCCCGACCAGGTATGACAACAGTATTTAATGCATGGGCGGTTGTTTGATTTGTATATGTGTAAGATGAATTCAGGAGAGAAAAACTTCTTGACCCTACACAGTAATCAAAACTTACTAGCAGTATATTTAGCAATTGATTCAATGTAGTCGTTCCACTTAAAGTCAGCTGAGAGGGTGAGGCAGAGGAGGCGCAGTGTATTGCTTAAATATTAGGAAACAGGAGAATTTTGTTACAGAGAAAGATAATAAAAAAGAGAATAATGTTATCATTACGTTATTGTAAACAGTCGTTATCTTTTGGTTACCCTCGAACTCAAATCAAAACAAGATTCTCTGCCAAAATTTCGAACATGTTAAGAAAGATTAAAAATTAAAAAATAATAATAAAAAAATTACTTTGATCTTTCCTCTTAATAATAATAATAATAATAATAATAATAATAATAATAATAATAATATCTCCCTTACTATTCTGCATATCATTAATAGCACTAACCAGTCAACTTAATAAGACAGAATGTGGTTATAAAATAGGCCAAAAGAAAATAAGCCATCTATTTTACATGGATGACTTAAAGTTATATGCTAAGAATGATAATGAGCTGGGTCTTCTGCAAACTGTAAAATGCTTCAGCGAAGACATTGGAATGAAATTTAATTTGAATAAATGTGCTAAAGCTACAGTTTTACGTGGATCAATACAAGAAACATCCTCAATTAGCCTAGACCCTGCTGTAACAATAAAAGAATTGAAACCAGAAGAAGCTTATAAATACCTAGGTGTAAATGAGAGCGTAAACATTCACCATAAAAAAATGAAAGAAATAGTGCGTAAAGAGTACTATAGAAGGCTACGAATGATATTAAAAACTGAATTAAATTCACAGAATAGAGTTATGGCCATTAATAGCCTTGCAATCCCAGTTGTCCAATATAGCTTCAACATCTTAAACTGGACTCTAAACGACATCAGGCGAATGGATGCTAAAACAAGAAAGCTTCTTTCTAAGCATAGGATGCATCACCCAAAGGCTGATGTAGACCGTCTATACATACCCCGTAAAGAAGGTGGAAGGGGTCTTATTCAGCTGGAATTGTCATACAAGACAACAACTATTGGCTTACTAACATACATAGAAACAACAAAGGATTGGATGATACAATTAGTAAGGCAACATGAAGAAAGAAAGAAAAAATATTCAATAATAAAAGAAGGCAGTAAATACAAACAAGAATTACAGTTAGTAGATTCTGTAGAAAAGCAAAACAGTAGCCAAGAACCAACTATTGCGGCAAAAAATATGAAAATGAAAGCCAAAGATAAAGCTCTTGAAAAGATGAAACAGCGCTGGCAAGACAAACCTCTGCATGGCCAATATCCAGTACGTGCCAATAAATCCAATGTTGACAAAGTTAATACTCATCGATGGTTACGTGCATCTGGATTAAAGTCTGAAACTGAAGGATTTATACTTGCAGCACAAGACCAAAGTCTTTTCACGAGAAACTTTCAGGCAAATATTATGCATAATAATATGGATCCAAAATGCAGGTTTTGTGATAAACACCAAGAAACAATAGACCACCTAATCTCAGGCTGTTCTGTGCTTGCCCCAAACGAATATAAAAATCGCCACGATAGAGTTGGGCAATATTTACATTGGGCAATGTGCAAACATTATGGAAAAGCTGTAAACAAACACTGGTATGAACATCATCCAGCACCGGTTACAGAAATAGAAGATGTAACCATTCTATGGGATTACACCATCTACACAGACAGAAAAATTGAAGCAAACAGGCCAGACATTATTGTTAAAAACCAGAAGGAGAAAACTTGTCTATTAATTGATATGGCTTGTCCAGCGGATTGTAACATAGCAATCAAGGAATTTGAAAAACTGTCAAAATATAAAGACCTGGAAATTGAAATAGAAAAAATGTGGAAATTGAAAACAAGAGTTGTGCCAGTGATAGTAGGTGCACTTGGAATGATAAAAAATGGAACAAAACAACACATTGAAAGAATCCCTGGAAACCCCAGCTTAAGAGATATACAAAAAATTGTATTATTAAGTACAGCCCACACACTAAGGAAAACGTTATCTATGTAATGCTGGGGATGATAGGGAGGATAGAAAAACATGAAATGGAGTCATAACAACACGCCACTACCTGCCTTAGGTCTCCCCGCAGACTTGGTTGGTAGTGAGACCAATGCAGAAATCTAAATATGATGAAAAATGACATAATAATAAAAACATTTTGAATGAAAAAGTTCGTTTTATTAAGTTTGGGACCTTTTTTTTATTCATACAATGCTGTCTTTTTAGCGATTCAGTGGAGGTACCTATATTTTAAACTATTATTTTATTACATTGCCGTGAGGTTAATAATGGTTATCAGTAAAAAGGGCAGTCCAATATGTCAAATACAGGTCTGGGATACTAGAATCAAGCACGTACAAAAATTTAAATACCTGGGAAGTATTATAACAGAAGACGAAAGTGCGACACAGAGATCCGAAGGCGAAATGGCATGGCGAAAAAAGCATTCCAGAAGTTGAGTAAAGTATTAAAAAACGGGACAATTTCGCTAGAAACTAGGAAGAGAGTACTGGATTGCTATGTGATGTCAGTTCTTCAATATGGCAGTGAATGTTGAACAATATCATAAAAGATGAAGGAAAAACTTGAAGCAGCTGAAATGTAGTTCTACAGAAGGATGCTACGAATATCATGGATCGAGCACGTGAGCAATGATGAGGTCCTAGAAATGATGCACACAAAAAGGAAATTAATACTGAGCATCAGAAAGAGACAGCTGAAGTTCCTGGGACATGCAATGAGGATGGAGGGCTAGGTGAACCTGATACTAACAGGCCAGATAAAGGGAAAAAGAGAAAGGGGAAAGCAACGGATAATATATTTGAAGGACCTAATAAGGTGGATGATGGAACTAGGGTTGCATGGTGTCACAGCAGAACTCATATTCGATATCTGTTTTCCTATATCTCCAAATCCTAAAGAATATATTACGAAACAGGAAAATTTCTTCTCAGACAAAGAAGAGAGTTCTTAACTCATATTTGATATCAGTTCTTCTATAAAGCAGTGATTGCTAGGTTAACAATATGTTTTTAAAAGGTACACACTATTAATAAACAGCAAACATTTGTTAAAAGTAATGAAAAGATTACTGAACCGTTATTTAATATCTGTCTTCTCCCAGTATATATAGGCGCTGGTTAGTTCCAATGACTTTACCTAATGAGTTGTGAGTTCAATACTAAGCTACAGCAGTGGTGAACAAATAACTTAGATAGTTGAGTTCAAGGGAGATAACTACATGGTATCCAGAATTGTCATTGCACATGGAACCAGAACAATCTACCCCAATGATCGGTATAAAAGGTTCAGTTCAATATTCCTAGCACCTAGCACCTGAAGTAGACCGGTGCATATAACAGCGGAAACATCGTAAACATGGCAATAAAGATCAGGAAAAGAGTCCGAACATTGTAAATATCCGAAATACTACCTCATTTCAGAAGTATAGAAAATGCAATCAATATTTCTATATAATATTATTTCTATAATAATACTAGATTAATAAAATGTGTTTCCAAAGCTAAACAAAATATTAAGAAACAGGAAAATGTCTTTAGATAAAGCAAAAGAGTGCCGAACTGCTATTTAATGTCACTTATATGGCAATGAGCGCTATCCAATCTTCTCACAGATGAAGCAGCAATGGAAATGTGGTTCTGCAGAGTAATGCTGAAAATACAATGGAAAGAACATGTGAGGAACGAAGATATTAAAACAATGCATAAAAAATTAAATTTTATTTAGAATCAGAAAAAGACAATTTATTTTAAAGTTAGCTTTCTGGTATTATAGAAAAAATTACTTCAAGAATTTCCCTGGTTACCTTCTCTTAACCAATCTATACCAACAGATCAGCCAGTCTTGGATTTATCCTGGTCTGAAAATCTCTTTCATAAGTGCCAAATAATATTTATTTCCTCACAGCAACAATCACCAAGTGACAGAAACAAGTCCGAATGCGTTAAGACGAACGGCCCACACGCTTTCAAAGTCGACATTAAATGGGCTTTTCATTCGAAGCCTGCAAGAATATCCGTGATATAATGGGGCAGGTGATTAAGCTTTCGTTTAATGGAATTAGATCTTAATTTCCCACGTAATGGGTATTTGTCGGATAAGATGCTGTTTGATTCCATGATGGGGTTGCAATTCCACTAAGAGCTCGTTAATCTAACTGGAAAATACTGAAAACAGGTCGTTACTCTGGAACCAATCAAAGAATCCAAAGCTCAGGTGACGAATCAGATTTTAAACTCATCTCAAACAGGCCACTCTATAAAGTCATCAGTTTTCGGACTGGAAAAAAAGAAGGGCATAGCAACTGACGGTAAATAAATCGACAAAACAGAGGTAAGACAGACAAGAAGGGTCAAAAAGCAAAAAGAATTTTTTGAGCTAATCACTGACCTACGAAAGATAAGTTTGTTCTTCTCGTTATAGTTGTTATTTTATAATAGAATGCAATGAATATGAGACTCGAGAGCCACTCATGTTAGTGGACTAATATTAAAATGGTAATGATGTGCGTTGTGGCACAGTGGATATCGGCTCGGAACGAAAAATCTGTAGAACCGAGTTCGAATTCTAGTTGAATTCGTTGCGTTCACTTACGCGCAAACACCCTTGGGAAAGGTATTACTCCGTCTCATCCTTCTAGCTATGGGTTAAATAACAAGATAGATTATGTTCTATATTCTTTTAGATTAGGATCCATAACCTTAGTTGGGTTTGGTTGGCAAACAGTCTACTGCAGATAGTAATGGCCACCTGGTGACGGAAAATCTTCTGCCCTGTCAGTAATGTCTCTTTCGTGACTTGATCTCCAACGTATGGCAATTAACTGACTGAATGACGATTGAGATGTGTAATATGAATGAAAGATGCAGTAATAGAAATTAGACAATATGAGTATAAGGAGGATAGACAAGGTTTGAAACTTGTCTTGAAGTTGTAATAATTTTAGTGTTCATGGAAAACTAGCATCATAACAGGCGTTGCAAGCACATCGTTGATGTTCTCTTAAGCATTTCAGTCACTGAAGTCTATAGGTTGAGCAACAATCTGCAATCGGCATTCCCTCGTATTCTCAGCGCTCACTTTGTTACTTTTTCAAAGTTTTAGAAGAAGCCATATAAATATTTATTTCAAAATTTACTCGATCTTACTCTTGCTTTTTCTTGGAATACTAGTGGCAATAGACTTTCCATTAGTACGATTATTTTAATATTAACTTCTTCTTCTTCTTCTTCTTCTTCTTCTTCTATCAGCCCTGTCCCTTCAGGACGGAGGCGATCGTGACTTTCCACGTCTCCTTATCCCGGGTGGCTCTTATCACGCCTTCTCCTGTTACACCATGCAAACCTAGTTCCATCATCCACCTGATTAGGTCCTTCAGATATGTTATTCGCTGCTTTCCTCTGTCTCTTTTCCTCTCTATCTGGCCTGTTCGTATCAGGTTCTCTAAGCCATCCAATCATTTCTTATAAACAGTTGGCATATGTCTTCTTCTATGTGCTCTGTCCCTTCAGGACGTAGGCGATCATGGCTTTCCACCTCTCCCTATTCCCGGTGGCTCTTAGCACGCCTTCTCCTGTTACACCATGCAACCCTAGTTCCATCATCCACCTGATTAGGTCCTTCAAATATGTTTTCTGTTGCTTTCCTCTGTCTCTTTTTCCCTTTATCTGGCCTGTTAGTATCAGGTTCTCCAAGCCCTCCATCCTCATTGCATGTCCCAGGAACTTCAGCTCTTTCTTTCTGATGCTCAGTATTAATTTCCTTTTTGTGTGCATCATTTCTAGGACCTCATCATTGCTCACTTGCTCGATCCATGATATTCGTAGCATCCTTCTATAGAACTACATTTCAGCTGCTTCAAGTTTGTCCTTTATCTTTTATGATATTGTCCAACATTCACTGCCATATTGAAGAACTGACATCACATAGCAATCCAGTACTCTCTTCCTAGTTTCTAGCGAAATTGTCCCGTTTCTTAATACTCTTCTCAGCACATGGAATGCTTCCTTGTGCTTTTGAATCTCAGGAATTTAAATATATAGAAACTGCTGTGGTCACAAAGTGAGGGGTCACTTTATGTATTGATTGTAATATAGAACAGATCCCCCATTTTATATCCAGTATGCTTCTGTAGAAACACATTTCAGTTTCTTCAAGTTTTTCCTTCATCTTTGAAGGTATTGTCCAGCATTCACTGCCATATTGAAGGAGGACAGCCCATATCAATCCAGTACTCTCTTCCTAGTTTCTAGCGAAATTGTCCCGTTTCTTAATACTTTACTCAACTTCTGGAATGCTTTTTTCGCCATGCCATTTCGCCTTCGGATCTCTGTGTCGCACTTTCCGTCTTCTGTTATAATACTTCCCAGGTATTTAAATTTTTGTACCTGCTTGATTCTAGTATCCCCTACCTGTATTTGACATATTGGACTGCCCTTTTTACTGATAACCATTATTAACCTCACGGCAATGTAATAAAATAATAGTTTAAAATGTAGGTACCTCCACTGAATCGCTAAAAAGACAGCATAGTATGAATAAAAAAAAGGTCCCAAACTTAATAAAACGAACTTTTTCATTCAAAATATTATTATTATTATTATTATTATTATTATTAAGAGGAAAGATCAAAGTAATTTTTTTATTATTATTTTTTAATTTTTAATCTCTCTTAACATGTTCGAAATTTTGGCAGAAAATCTTGTTTTGATTTGAGTTCGAGGGTAACCAAAAGATAACGACTGTTTACAATAACGTAATGATAACATTACTCTCTTTTTTATTATCTTTCTCTGTAACAAAATTCTCCTGTTTCCTAATATTTAAGCAATACACTGCGCCTCCTCTGCCTCACGCTCTCAGCTGACCTTAAGTGGAACGACTACATTGAATCAATTGCTAAATATACTGCTAGTAAGTTTTGATTACTGTGTAGGGTCAATAAGTTTTTCTCTCCTGAATTCATCTTGCACATATACAAATCAAACAACCGCCCATGCATTAAATACTGTTGTCATACCTGGTCGGGCGCCCCCGATGTTCATCTCGACAGGATTCCCTGTAGCTTGTTCTTCTCCCTTTTTCACTCTACTCTTATGCAACTCTCTTTACACCAGTATTTCCATCCTTCTCCTACTCATTCTCTAACATCACTCTCTTTTTTTTTGTAATAAACACATTAAATTGGAAATTCCCGCAAAAATCAAATAATTGTTGAATTTTAATGAAACTTTCAGTACTCATTCACAAATAAATTAAATTATTTTTAAAACAATCATTTTAAAATAATCTTGGTAAAAACATGTTTTTAACTGTTACCCGGCTCCACTTAAATCCATGAAATTTTAATAAATTTGAAAGTGTTTAAATGGTCACAATTTTGCTACTTAACGCAGGACTCATTGGGGAATATAAATCATCTATTTATTTATTTTTTAATTTTGCTTCTGTATCCGAAAATCGGCTCCGAAGAGTAAATTAAAAAATGCAATAAGACTCTGATATTATTTAAGTTGATAAGCTTTTAATTGCTTGAATAAATAATAAAAATGAATGACATTATAATCTGAAAAGAAAAAAACTTTCGATAACTCATGAATTTTTTTTTAAAAATGTTCATTTTTTTTTTAATAATAATTTATAAAATTTCAAAAATATTTTAAAATTTTCAAATTTGCGGTTAGATTTTTAGTTTAGAATTAGAATTATCAAAAAAAAAAAACTATCAAAAATTGAAACGTTTAATAAAAATCGTTCTGCTTCCATATTTTTAACATAATTTAAACAATTTATGTACATTTGAAGTGTTTTTTTATGATAATTTCTATGAGCGAATTAAAAGGTCATATCCTCCCTTACCCGAAAAAGTTTTTACAATTTTGTCACTTATAAACGCTATCCATTTTATCTATAATCAAGTACCTGTCAACAAGTTCTTGATTTATAGCGTGGACAGGCCAAAAAGTTCCAATCTCTTATTAAGAAATGGTTTTATTCTAAATTTCACTCTATAAATAAGTAATACTTGAGTAAATCAGATTGATTTAACATAAAATTTGCTAATTCTCCAAAAATAATGTGTCACAGATGTATATTTTATTTTTGCAATATTTGTAAATACGAGAATTAACTTTGTGTCGATCGCTTAAAAATGGCGGCAAAATTTAAAAATAGAAAACAATCTCAAACTTTTATAGTCCAATAAATATAATTTCTGTTTGAAATAAACCAGAGAGTATTTTGCTTACTGGAAATTGTATATTTAATCATTTAGCTTTCAATTAGAACTATTAGGTTGTCTCAAAAGTTCGTAAACACTTGCAAAAAATTGAAATTTTACTCGCCAAGTAATCTAAGGTTATCAGAAAATACTTGTAAAAAATTGAGATTTTACTCGCAAAAACAAGACAAATTATTGCTCGAAATAAAGACCATCATTTTCCAAGACTTTTTGCCATCGATCTGCAAGCTTTCGGATCTGGTCAAAGTAGCATTCAGCCGGCTTCGAATCAAAGAATTCTTGACACGTTTCCTCGACTTCATCAAACGAGTCTAATCGGCGACCTTTCAGAAAGTGTTACATTGAGCGGAAAAGGCCGTATTCTGATGGAGCACAATCAGGACTGTAGGCTGGTTGTGGCAGACATCAACGCCGTCCAGCTCTTCAAACTTGTCTTTCCTGGCGGTGTGGCTTGGCATTCTCCTGCTGCATCAAAGCGCAATTTCGGTTGATCAGAGCCGGGTACTTTTGCTTCAACTTTTTTTTCAAGTTGCTGACAGTAAAAACCGGCACTGATTGCACGACCATTCGGAACCAACTCAAAATGCACGATTGCTTCAAAGTTCCACAGAACGTACAACATGACTTTCTTGCCGAATCGATCTTGTTTCATAACCGACGATGTCTCTTGCCCCAGCGCTTGTCTCTATTGTGATAGACCCATTTTTCAAGTGTTTACGAACTTCTTGGACAACCTAATAAAATAAACGTTTCAAGAAAACTTTTTCATTTTTAAAAATTTAGTTTAAAAGTGATTATTCAGTTTTTCTGCGATTTAGTAGAGGTGCCCAATTAACATCTGAAGGGCTGTAATGAAAACGACTCTAATAATATTGAGTAACATTTGTGATAATTTGAAATCTATAAATAGATTCTCCAATCAGAGTGTCGTGACTTTTTATCCGAACACTTTTGTTCAGTAGACCAAATAAGATATGGTAAGATTCATATAATAATAATAATAATAATAATATGAACATCACCCAGCACCGGTTACAGAAATAGAAAATGTCCCCATTCTATGGAATTACACCATCTACACAGAAAACTGAAGCAAATAAACCGGACATTATTGTTAAAAACCAGAAAGAAGCCATAACAACACACTACGACCTGTCTCAAGTCTTCGCGCAGAAGTTTTAGGTTGTGCGTTCATAGCAGAAATCTAATTATGAATAATAATAATAATAATAATAATAATAATAATAATAATAATAATAATAATAAGAGATAGAAAATTAAAATAGAAAAATGTCGAAATTGAAAACAAGAGTTGTGCCAGTGAGAGTAGGTGCACTTGGAATGATAAAAAATGAAACAAAACAACACACTGAAAGAATCCATGGAAACCCCAGCTTAAGAGATATACAAAAAATTGTTTTATTAAATACAGCCCACACACTAAGGAAAAGTTTATCTATGTAACGCTAGGGATGATAGGGAAGATAGAAAAAAAACATGAAATGGGGCCATAAGAACACGCCACGACCTGCCTTAGGTCTCCCCGCAGACTTGGTTGGTAGTGAAACCAAAGCAGAAATCGAAATATGATGAAAAATGACATAATAATAATTTCATCGAACAATGCATGTCGATATGGAAAACAGCCGTTTACCTCAATCATATAAATGGAACCTATAAGTCTGGTGAAATAAACATCAAATGAGGTATATTTCAAGGTGATTCTTTGTCTCTCTTACTATTCTCCATATCATTAATAGCACTAACCAGTCAACTTAACAAGACAGAATGTGGTTATAAAATAGCCCAAAAGAAAATAAGCCATTCATTTTACATGGATGACTTAAAGTTGTATGCTAAGATTGATAACAATTGAAATAGAAAAAATGTGGAAATTGAAAACAAGAGTCGTGCCAGTGATGGTAGGTGCACTTGGAATGATAAACAAATGGAACAAAACAATACATTGAAAGAATCCCTGAGATATAGATATATAAATATATAAGATATACAAAAAATTGTCTTATTAAGTACAGCCCACACACTTAGGAAAAGTTTATCTATGTAACGCTAGGGATGATGGAGAAGATAGAAAAAACATGAAATGTGGCCATAACAATACGCCACGACCTGCCTTAGGTCTTCTCACAGACTTGTTTGGTAATGCGACCATTGCAGAAATCGAAATATGATGAAAAAATGACATAATAATAATAATTGTATTAGCCCAAAATGTAAAAAAAATGTGTTCTCCCAAAATGCAGATTCTGTGATAAATATCCATAAACAATCATTTTGTATCAGGTTGCATGGTATTGGCACCTACATAATATAAAACTTGACATTACAAAGTGGGCTAATATCTGCATTGGAAAATCTGCAACGTTTACAGAACTAAAACTGCAAGAAGTTTGTATGAACATCACCGAGATCCACTGCCGAAATGTGACCTGTAACAATTTTATGAAACTGTACAATACGCACAGACAGGACAATCAAAGCTAATCGCCCTGACAGCGTAATCAGAGACTACAAAACAAGATGTGCCTTCTTATTGACATGGCTGTCTGCAGACTCTAATGTACGTTAGAAGATCTTCAAGAAATATCAAAATACAAGAACCTTGAAATTGAAATCTAAAAAAGATGACACACGAGGATATTAACAATTTAATTGGAGCCGTTCTAATGTGACACAGTCTCGCTTGGTTAGGCTAGATTACTTGCTTCTCATATCTCCCTATTACTTTGTTTTTCGTGCGAAATTAACGTCCTAAAATAGTTATACCAAATTAACTAGACGATAGCGATCGTCATCGCGTAACAAATACACACACACACACACACACACACACACACACACACACACACACACACACATATATATATATATATATATATATATATATATATTAAGCACTCTGGAGGAATGGTAGACTTTACAACAACATAGCTACTCTAGCATTTACGCATCGTTCATTCAGTAATGAATTAGAACACTCTCACTACTGGCGTATGAATACATAGTATATCACAAGTTAAAAGTCTGCCTCCTACTGCCGAGCGACCGTAGCTCAAAGGTAGAATTGCCGATTGACGCTAATTCGGTAGGGTTTCAATCCTGCGTAAAAAGCAATCGGATGTCTAATCGTACTGATGAGCTGTGATACAACGAAAAAAAATCTGTCTGCGGATATATATATATTGTTTATAAAGGAAAACTCAGCACGTCATTTCAGTGTTGAGTTTTCCTTTATAAACTTTATATCACTCTGGTTTACACCCATCAAGCTCTCTATATTGATTTACCAATTAATTTTTTATATTAAGGTTATCTTGTTGGATTATCCTCAATGATTACGGACTGACACCTATATATATATCATGAACACAAATAAGATATTATAGATAGTATGAAATGCATTCGTTATACACAGTAAAATATCACCATAAACTTTACTACATTCTCTTTCATGTCACACCTAATTCCTCATAATAATGTTAAGAATAAATCGTTTATCTCGAGTGGCTCTTGAGCCTTGTATTAGCTGAAGTTTCCTATGAAATAACTAATGAAGGTATATATTAAAAGCATAAATATACATTCAGTATTTCTTATGTAAAGATATTCTGATTTTTCGGTTTTCTTTTGGTTGATAGCAATTCTGAAAACATTGACTTGGATAATAAAATATGTCATGTCCAATAACCGAAAGCAGTATGCTTCCTTCTGAGATTTAAAATGAAACTGGGACACATGGATATATTATTACATTTCCGAGGGCCTTTGCCACATTTTATTATAAGAAGGTTTGAATTTTGTTCAACTCTCACCAAATTTCTTCTTTATTTTTCCTTTTCCTTCGTAATCTCGATTACTTTTAATTTTTTCTCACGTTTTTTCGTCTTTCTGTTTTTTTTTTCACGCGTTCTGTAGTTTCTGCTTTGTTTATATATTTTTATTTTATATTTATTTTTATATATTAATTTTTGTTTTATATATTTTTTGTATATTTTTTATATATTTCTTTAATTTTATTTCTTTATTTATTTTTGCTCGCAACGTGTTTTTCTAACCTTTTTTTCCTTCAAGTTTTTTTTCATTAATGTTTGTTGTTCTATCGTCTGCTTAACCTAATTCTCTTTTCTCTATAGCGGCAATAGAAGGCTGACAAGAAGAATTCAATACTTAAATTGTGGGTGCGTTGGCCGGGAGAAAATGTCTTTGAACTAAATATAAACGCGCTCGGCAGATTTGGGGTTTTTGAATTAAAGTTATACTTGAAGTATAGGTCCAATGGACGTTACAATGTTCATGGAAATAAAATGCTGAAAACAGAATTAATACTTACGAATGTGGGAGCGTTCTGAGTGAGGAATGTCTTTGACATATCCGCTCCTTAGGTCAGTAAGTAGTTTTGAGACAGGGAAGAAAGAAAGGAGAGGTGAAGGCGACGAGTATAGTAAACCACTTGACTTGGGTCAAAAGAGATATTAATTACATTCGTCTCTCTTGAATCTGTAGGTTTTTCTGTCTGGCGATGCTTTCTGTATCGGCTTTTTATATCTTCTTTTTGGATCGCAGCAGATCATTTGGGAATTCATATCCGTATTTGATTCTGGGCTTCCCATTGGCCGATAAATAAAATTAGCGTAAGCTCGCGAACTGGAAATTTAATATTTAATGAATTTTTATATTTCAACCGGAACATCTGCGCGAATCTGACTGCGCACCGACGACTTTTTGGTCGTGAGAATGCGAACATCCGGTCCCTGACATTTGCTCGGTCGGTATCACCACGTCTCTATCCACATCGTTCTCTATTTTGATTTTTCTTTTTTTATTCTATATCTGCCTTTTCTTTGTGTCTTTATTAATTTTTTCATTTTCATTCTTCTCTTTTGACTTCATTTTTAGTTTTACTGTCTGCCTTCCTTTTCTTTCACCTGCTTTGAAGAAATTTCTTTATTGTCTTTATTCTTGCCTGCTACATTCTTTCATTCTATATTTCTTTTTCCTATCTGAGATTTTTTATATATTTCCTCTTTATTTCTTTCTTTCATCTTTCTTTTCACGAATTTTGTTACCAACCGTAATTTTTACATTTATCTATATTATTAGGTTGTCCCAAAAGTTCGTAAACACTTGCAAAAAATTGAAATTTTACTCGCAAAAACAAGAAAAATTATTGCTCGAAATAAACCCAATCATTTTCCAAGACAATTTGCCATCGATCTGCAAGCTTTCGGATCTGGTCAAAGTAGCATTCAGCCGGCTTCGAATCAAAGAATTCTTGACACGCTTCCTCGACTTCATCAAACGAGTCTAATCGGCGACCCTTCAGAAAGTGTTGCATTGAGTTGAAAAGGCCGTAATCTGATGGAGCACAGTTAGGACTGTAGGCTGGTTGTGGCAGAACATCAACGCCGTCCAGCTCTTCAAACTTGTCTTTGGTCTTCCTGGCGGTGTGTGGCTTTGTCCAACTGCATCAAAGCGCGCTTTCGGTTGATCAGAGCCGGGTACTTTTGCTTCAACTTTTCTTTTCAAGTTGCTGACAGTAAAAACCGGCACTGATTGCACGACCATTCGGAACCAACTCAAAATGCACGATTGCTTCAAAGTTCCACCGAACGCACAATATGACTTTCTTGCCGAATAGATCTTGTTTTGGAACCGACGATGTCTCTTGCCTTTTCTGAACCCATTGCTTGTCTTGATTGTGGTGGACAAGATAGACTCATTTCGCAAGTGTTTACAAACTTTTGGGACAACCTAATATAATTCTGCTTGTTCCTTCCTTAGTTAGTTAGTTCCTCCGTCCGTTACACCACACTCTCTACACGAGCTTTTCCTTCCCCTGTATGTTTTTACTCTCCTTAGCCTTTCTCTCACCTTTGTCAAACGGAAGGGTAGTAAAGAGTGAGAGAGTAGGAGGAGTAGAGCTTATAGCATTATCATATCAGTAGCAGCTTAAGCTGGTCTTTGCAGAGTAATTGTGTGTGCGTATATTTGTGTGTATTGTACAATATAGTAAAAAAAAGGTAGGTTTGTTGTATCCTGCGAACTAATAACGGAATTTCTGGCCTCTACACCCTTGGTCATTACTTAGTTGGTCTTTTCTGTTTACTATGGACACAGGAGCCTTTAAAGCATCTTTAATTATTCTTTTAAAATTTTTAATCCTTTCTAACATTTTTGAAATTTTGTCAGATAGTTTTGTTTTGATTTGAGTTAGTGGCGAAAGAAATGTTACGACTGTTTTACAATGGAAACGTAATGATTGCATCACACACTATTTTCGGTGACAAACACATTAATTTTGAAATTCTCGCAAAAATCAAATAATTGTTGAATTTTAATGAAACTATCAGTACTCATTCATAAATAAAGGCTATTATTTTTTAAATTATTATTTTTTTTAAATCTTGATAAAAATGTTTACAATGGACTCAGTAGCCATGATTTTTCAGTAATAAAAAAATTTCTCTTTCAAAATCGCTCACAGTAAAGTAGCTTCTATAGACATTACTTTTATAGATATTTTAATAAAATTACACTTTTTGTTATCGTTATTTTATTATCCAATACCTTTATGTTTGAAGGCGTTACTATCATTTGTAGTATGACAAAGTAAAATTTTTCCAGGAAATCATAATTATCCTTCCGTGGAAATTCCACGGGTTCCGCTAGTTTTTATTATCATTGGTGGTAGTAGTAGTAGTTGTGTAGTAGTAGTATTTACACGTTTCCTTTTTTACTTTTCTTTCATTCCACCCCCATATTTTGTTAACCCGGTTTTCGTTCAGTTTTCATTGGCTGCCATACTTTTCCCACTCCTCGCTGTCTACCAATTATATCTGCACATTTGAGGAAGGTCTGTGGCAGAAATGCGTCTCCTTGGAACTAAAACAAGAAACAAAATGAACTCAAATAACAATTTTCCCACTAGAATGAATAAAATGTCTCCATCGTTGTTTTATTTCTTTGACTTTTATCTTTGTGCTTGACATTTTCTTTTATTTTGACAACATTAGTGTCACTGATTTGCGTTGGGGTGCAGTGGATATCGACTCTGAACAAGAAATCAGAGATCCGAATTTGAATTCCAGTTGAATTCCGTACATTCACTTTCGCGCAGATACCCTTGCGAGAGGTATTTTTTTATATAATGGTGTGGCCCCAAGCAAGGCATTTTACTGCCACTGTTGTGCAGAGGGTTACCTAGGAGATATGTTATGAGAAAGAGTGACAGTTTATAAGTGGCGTTAGGAGGTGGGTAAGAGAATGATAACTGTGGCCATAAAGTGAGGAATCAGTTCATATATTAATTGTAATGTAGAATTGATCCCCACTTTATAATAGTATAGAATTTTTTTAAAATCGTGTTGCCCAAAGCAAGGCATTTTACTGCCACTGTTGTGCAGGGGGTTACATAGGAGGAATGTGATGAGAAAGAGTGACAGGTTATAGGGGGTGTCAGAAGGTGGGTAAGAGAAGGATGAGAATAGTGATGAGAGTGGGGTGGACGGAGAAAAAAGCATGAGAGAGAGGATGTAAGTTGATGAGACAGGAGATGACTATTGAGTTTACATTTAAATTCTTGGAGATTATAGCTGTCGGGAAGGCAATTAAACGGAAGGGAATTCCACCAGCGGGAAGTGTGAGAAAAGAAGCTGCTGGAGTAGATTGCGTTTACAGTTTATTGGTTTTACAGTAAAAGGGTGGGACCTAGTTGTTAATCTTGTGACTCGAGGAAATTCATATATAGAGGGTACCAGTGAGCTAAGTTCATCGGGGCAGAAGCCGTGAAAGTATTTCTAGAAGAGACACAGGGAAGCCAAACTGCGTCGGTGAGAAAGCGACTGTATACAGCGCCTGCAAAAAAGAAATATACCAACTTAAATGCATATTTGTAAAGTGTTCGCGAGTTATTTGAAAATACGGCTTTTATGGGTCATTGATTTTTCACTCTCTATTTTCAGCGGCTCTTGGAACTTGAATTGGATGAACAAAATTAAATTAATAAAAGCAGGAAATATTATAAAAATGTTATGCGGTATACTTCTTCTATTTGCCCTGTCCTTTCAGAATATAGAATTGATCCCCCATTTTATTCCCACATTATAATTTCTTATAAACATTTGGCATATATATTCTTCTTCTATGTGCCTTGCCTTTCAGGACGTAGGCGATCATGGCTTTCCACGTCTTCCTATCCCTTGTCGCTCTTTGGACGGTTTCTCCTGTTACACCACCCAAACCCCACTCTACCATCCACTAACTCAAGCCCATAAATCTAGAATATAAATGTATAGAAAGTACCATGGCCACAAAATGAGGGCTCAGTTTATATATTGATTATAATATAGAATTGATCCCCCATTTTTTCCCACGTTATAATTTCTTATAAACAGTTGGCATATATATTCTTCTTCTATATGCCCTGTCTTTTCAGGACGTAGGCGATCATGGCTTTCCGCGTCTCCCTATCCCTTGTCGCTCTTAGGACGCTTTCTCCTGTAACGTCTGTCAACCCCCGTTCTGTCATCCCTTCAAATATGTTATCCGTTGCTTTTCTCTGTCTCTTTTCCCCTCTATCTGCCCTGTTAGTATCAGATTCTCCAAGCCCCCCTTCCTCATTGCATGTCGCAGGAACTTCAGTTGTCCATTCCTGATGCTCAGTATTAATTTCCTTTTCGTTTCCATCCTTTCCAAAACCTCCTTATTGCTCACATGCTCGGTTCACGATATCCGCAGCATCCTTCTATAGGACCACATTTCATCTGCTTCAAGTTTTCCATTCATCTTTGTTGATATTGTCCAACATTCACTGCCATATTGAAGAACTGACATCACATAGCAATCCAGTACTCTCTTCTTTCTTTCTAGTGAAAGTTTCCAGTGTCTTAATACTTTACTCAACTTCTGGAACACGTCTTTCGCCATGCCAATTCGACTTTGGATCTCTGTGTCGCACTTTCTGTCTTTAGTTAGAACACTTCCCCAATACTTAAATTTTCATACCTGCTTGATTTTAACATCCCCTGAATTTGGCACTTTGGGATGCTCTTTTTGCTGATGACCATGCCATATCCTCATTTGCCTTTAAGCCTCATTGGGAGTATTAGTATTCTAGTTTCCCGATTGACAGAGAAAAGGAAAGGGCATATCGTACTCATGCGACTAGCTACCAACGACAGCGATTCAGAGATAGATAGGTTCTTGACAGTGACCAAGAGAAGAGGCTCTGTGCAGACACTAGAGGGGTACCAACAATGATGCTCATCGAATTCATTTGGTTTTATCAATTTTTGAGTTCGTAAGCTAAAATGAGCATATGTTGGCTTTAATGCTGCCATTTCTAAAATTATTTTCTTGTATACGTTTGCCATCGCGGGTCATAATTGCGAACCCATATTTCTTCTTGTTGGCACATTCAAACTCAAATTGACTGTATACAGTGCGGTATGATCTATTTTCTCAATTAATAAATCAGTTCTGGACACAAATATTGAGGAGAACTCTGTGGATATTCAGAGTTCATCAAACCTCTCACTTAGTCGAACACAATAACTCCGGACTGGGTGGAACCCTGACGAGTCTCCGCTGAAGGGTAAAATCTCACTAGGGGGAACAGAAAAGAGCGGGATGCTGCCTTTAGCAGGCTTACGGGGAAATTTCGCTTTAAGGGCTTTAAGGGTTTTAAGAGCGTGGATTTATCACATAAAATTCCGCCTTGTGCCACATTCAGCTACAGTGGTGGGGTGAATAACAAGTCCGCTAAAACTCCCTCTTAATCGACTCTCTGCCTCCAGGCGAAGATGAACCCAGAAAAGGTTCTGAAGTAGGTGAGAATTTCATCTTGGTTAAACAGAAGAAAACACAACACGACCTGAAGAAGTGTCTACGGGATAATTCTAGCTGAGGTGAAGGGCTCGGATTTCCAACTATAGTTGACATTATGCCACACTCACCTCGCCCATCCGCCCTAGGGTGAAGGTAGTGAATTTCAGTTCATCAAAGCTCTCTTTTAGTCGGATTCTTTGCCAAAGAGTAAACTCTCGTCCGAACAGACAAGAGCCTGAGCCTGACTTAAGCAGTGTCTACAGCGAATTTTTGCACGAGCTTGAAAGCTCAGAGCACCCATATAAAATTCGGCTTTGTGCCACGTGTAGCGTCATTGAATGCACCATATATATATATATATATATATATATATATATATATATATATATATATATATATATATATATATATACAAGTGAATAAAGAACGAAGAAAATATTAACAACGTTCAAAACATTAATTTAAAACAGTGCCCAATAAGGAAAAATAGCTATGAATATTTTTTATAAATTATAGTTTAGAACATCTACAAATTACAATTTAATAATTAGAATTTAATTATATATATATATATATGAATACATACATAGTGTTAAACGTACACATACACGCACATATATACATATATGTGTGCATATATATATATGTAATGAATTATTTTGAACATTATTTTTACCGATACTCGTATTTAAGTAGATACACTGTTTTTAATTAAACAGTATTTTATATTTATATCTACCGGCCTGATTATTTTACGATAAATTTTTATTACGAAAATGTGTGCTATCCAGCAGGGTTCGAACCTGCGACCCCTATTTACATAGGGGAGGCTACCATTTGATCTGGTACTGTCTTAACCACTCGACCATGAATAGCCTCTTGATCAGACGAGGTTTTTATCATGCTTATATAACACAATTTTAATTAAAAACAAAATATCTACTTAAATACGAGTATCGGTAAAAATAATGTTCAAAATAATTCATTACAAATTGTCGGTTGCTTATAACCAAGTTTCGTTAAAATTCGTTAATTTCCGTAACATGTTTACATTTGTTGACATTACGATACATTTCAGAGCAGATATGGTTTGTTTACGGTAGATCGAAAATTGTGTTATATAAGCATGATCAAAACCTCGTCTGATCAAGAGGCTATTCATGGTCGAGTGTTTAAGACAGTACCAGATCAAATGGTAGTTTCCCCTATGTAAATAGGGGTCGCAGGTTCGAATCCTGCTGGATAGCACACATTTTCTTAATAAAAATTTATCGTAAAATAATCAGGCCGGTAGATATAAATATAAAATACTGTTTAATTAAAAACAGAATATCTACCTAAATACGAGTATCGCTAAAAATAATGTTCAAAATAATTCATTACAAATTGTCGGTTGCTTATAACCAAGTTTCGTTAAAATTCGTTAATTTCCGTGACATGTTTACATTTGTTGACATTACGATACATTTCAGAGCAGATATGGTTTGTTTACGGTAGATCGAAAATTGTGTTATATAAGCATGATCAAAACCTCGTCTGATCAAGAGGCTATTCATGGTCGAGTGTTTAAGACAGTACCAGATCAAATGGTAGTTTCCCCTATGTAAATAGGGGTCGCAGGTTCGAATCCTGCTGGATAGCACACATTTTCTTAATAAAAATTTATCGTAAAATAATCAGGCCGGTAGATATAAATATAAAATACTGTTTAATTAAAAACAGAATATCTACCTAAATACGAGTATCGCTAAAAATAATGTTCAAAATAATTCATTACAAATTGTCGGTTGCTTATAACCAAGTTTCGTTAATATATATATATATATATATATATATATATATATACATATATATATATATGTGCATATTCATACATTTTTTTCTTTAGGGTTTTCCGTAAATTATAGGGGATTAAATGTCTTTTCTTATTTTACTTTGGTTGGATAGGTGGTATGTAAAACGTCTATTCAAAGAAGTAGTAGTATGTCCAACATATGTAATTGATTGATGGCAAGAAACAATGTAGGATGTAAAAAATAAAGAAATGTTTTCGGTGGAGGACCTAATTGTTTTCTATACTGACTTTTCTTAGTTTGGATATAGGTGTTACTATTATGGTCATAAAGTGCAGCTTTCGTGGTACAGGCGGTCAACAGTTTTCGAAGAGTTGCTGGTTGAAATTTTGGAGATGGGTTGATGGGTGTTTGTAGACAGTCACTAATCTTATTTAATGTTTCTTCAGCTGGGACGTTACATCGAAAACAAAATGTTCAAAACAAACAATAAACCGGAGATTTATACAATGAATGTTGATGTCATTTTTATTTCGATAACAAATAGGGACAAAGGTGTAAATATGAAATCAAATTTTGAAAATAAATCTAAAATTTAACTACGAACTAATGGACATAATAAAATTCCACTCCTTGATGTTAATATATAGTTAAAAATCAAAGAATTTATTATTTACCTGTATTAAAAAAACACCAGTAAGAACTCTTGTTTTCTAAAATATGATATAATATAAGCTAATATCCGAATATAATATAATATAATATAATATAATATCCGAATATAATATAATATCCGAATATAATATAATATAATATAATATAAGCTAATATCCAAATATAATATAGTATATAATATAATAGAATAGAATAGAATAGAATATAAGCTAATATCCGAATATAATATAGTATATAATATAATATAATATAATATAATATAATAGAATAGAATAGAAGCTAATATCCGAATATAATATAATATAATATAATATAATATAGAATAGAATAGAATAGAATAGAATATAAGCTAATATCCGAAAAGATATAAAATACCAGTTGTAACGAATTTCTTAAATAGAGCACATCAAAATTCCTCCTCTAAAATAATATTTTTGGGCGAACTAAAAGACATAAAACAAATATTGGTCAACAATGATTTTCCAAACCATATCATTGATAAACAAACAAGTTTATTCTCGCAAAAGATATACGATTCTAGCATTAAATATAGCACCCGACAAAAAAAACATCAACATATTTTACTGCAACCAGATGCACAATACTTATAATCAGCACGAATCTGCTGCACGAAAAATTTAATTTGCTTTAGAAAAACTAATTTTTCATAACATTAAACAAGTCGGATTTTGTGCAAAAAAAAAGTGTATTTACGGAGATTTTTTTTACTGCACTACTTTATTCAAAAGAAGTCTGCGGCTGAAGGACAAGAAATTCTTGTTGAGACTTACTGCGACCATACTCTGCCAGACATATGCAGAGATAAGTTTAGACGTTCCAAAAATAATGATTTTGATGTCGAAGATAAAGAACGTTCTGGCGCACCGAAAAACGTCTGAAAACAAAGAAAACTATTCACTGCCTGTACCACGGAAGCTGCACTTTATGACCATAATAGTAGCACCTATATCCAAACTTAGAAAAGTCAGTATAGAAAACAATTAGTTCCTCCACCGAAAACATTTCTTTATTTTTTAAATCCTACATTGTTTCTTGCCATCAATCAATTACATATGTTGGACATACTACTACTTCTTTGAATAGACGTTTTACATTCCACCTATCCAACCAAAGTAAAATAAGAAAAGACATTTAATCCCTTATAATTTACGGAAAAACCCTAAAGAAAAAAATGTATAAATGTGCATATATATATATATATATATATATATATATATATATGTGTGTGTGTGTGTGTGTGTGTGTGCGTGTGTGTGAGTGTGTACGGTTAACACTATGTATGCATTTATATGTATGTATTCATGACGACTCATGTCAGTCGTAAACTGAACTTGTAAAATCATTAGGAGTTAAAAATATAACAGTTTTAAAACGTTTGAAAGTGTTAGGAATGATTACAAGTTTTTGAGTCTTTAGGCCAAGTAACCTCAAGTTTTGTAAACTGATCTTTTCAAAATTATCACAAGGTTCGTAAATAACAATAATAGAATAACTTTCGTAGTATATTTAATATGATATTTAGAATACACTGATACTAGTTAGTTCACGTGATGGGCTTCAACCACCATGTAAAATCAATGTAAATCTGTCACACACTTTACTGAACTGCTATTACCATTCTATTGAGAAATGTGATTATTTTATTATTTCACCGAAGTTTAAAGAACTTTATTTTTTATAGTGTTAAACATGTCGGATTTCGTACCAAAGAAAATGTATTAGAGGGGAATTTTACTGCACTGCTTTATTCAAAAGAAAACCTCAGAATTCTTATTGGGAGCGACCATCCTCTCTCGGAAACAACAAGAAGATATTGGTTTAGACGCTTTAAAAATAATGATTTTGATGTTGAAGATGGAGCCACTGAAATTGTTTGAAGACGAAGAATTGGAGGCATTTTTTATGAAGACTCATCATGTCAGTCACAAGCTGAACCTGCAGAATCATCAGCAGTTGATCACACAACAGTTTCAAAACGTTTGAAAATATTAAGAATGTTTCAAAGGCAAGGAAATTTTGTATCGTATGAGTTGAAACCGAGTGACGTCGAACGATGTCCTGTCATGTGTAAACAGCTGCTTCAAAAGCAGAAAAGAAAATGTTTTTTGCATAGTATCGCGTCCGCCGATGAAAGTTCTATGCACTACGATGACTCTAAGCATAGAAGATCGTGGGGTATGCCTGGTTATGCATTAACATCAGCGGCCAAGCCGAATATGCATGTTTTGAAGCTTCTGCTCTGGATTTGGTGGGATCAGCTCGGTGTAGTCTATTATGGTCTGCTCATAAACCGACCGAAACCATTACGGGAGATCGCTATCGACTGCGAGTGATGTGCTTGAGCCGAGCATTGAAGAATAAACGGCCGTTATACGAGCACAGATTTGGCAAAGGGATTTTGCAATATGACAACGCTAAGCTACATGCTGCAAAATTGGTGAAAATCTACTTCAAAACGATAAATTTCTCCGTATTCTTCCGATAATCACTTGTTCCGATTGATGGCGCATGGACAGACTGAGCAGCACTTTCATTCTCATGAAAATGCCAATCGACTCGAGATTAACCCCCAAAAAGTTCCGTTTTTCTGACTTGGAATTCAAATACTGTTAGAAAGAAATAGAAAAGGTAGTGATTAGCGATGAACAATATTTTCAGGGACATGATCCTTACCATTTTCACATAAACATTACATTTCATCAAAAGCTGCCTACAAACCGATACCATCAAGAAGTCACCTTCCTGACAAATCAATGATGGTTCGAACCGGACTGTATGGTCAGAAAGTGAGCGCTTTAACCACTCAATCACTACTAGCGATATATATATATATATATATATATAGTCTCCGCAGACAGATCTGTTTCACTGTATCACCTCTCACCAGTACGGTTAGACATCCGATTGCTTTTTACCTAGGATTGAAACCCGACCGAATTGGCATCAGTCGGCGATTCTACCTCTGAGCTATAGGCGCTCGACAGAAGGAGGCAGACTTATAGCGTGTTATATACTCCGCCAGTAGTGAGAGCGTTCTAATTCATTATATATATATATATATATATATATATATATATATATTGTGGTACAGAATTTGAATATTGCATTGAGGATGTTAGAGGACATAATAAGTATAAAATATTAAAAAGAAAACAACCGGTTTCGCTACCGCTTATCAAATTTTTTTTCCTGGACGTAAAATGTAAAATGTAAAAGTTGTGAAAACTGAAATGGTCCATGATGGGAGAGGGAGAATGAATTGGTAGAGACTGATCAAAGTAAGACCCGACAAACACTCTCGCTGCTTACACAACGATAGTTTGCAAGACCTGATGTAAACAGATTCCAGTAACTTTAAATGAAAAAGTGAATGTGATTTGGACAACACGGAAAACCATTTCACATCAAAGGCAATGGCACACCTTCTATTCTTTTAAAGGTGTTCGCAGATTGAGGAACAGTACGTATTGTGGAGAAGTTCATTTTGTTACCAGGTGTGGTTCCTGATTTTCAGTAGAACGTGCTGTTTGATTCTACTGTCAAGTCTGTGATTGGTTCTGCCTAAGTAACTATCACCGCAGCCTAACTTATATCCGTAGATTAAAGAATATAGGTGATAAGGGGACAGTACACCCTTGCGACTAAAATAGTTTTAGTATCAAACACAACACGCATTTTGGTAGAAAAATAACATTTTGCACATCAAAAGAAATTCGCCTGGTTAGGTTTTCACCATTCCCTCCAATCTACTGAAGTCTTAAATACACCGGACATTTAGAAACAAATATTATCTTAATCTTTATGAAGTCAGAGATCTTGTCTCAAATCACCGAATCAACAACAATCGGTGGATACCCGCTATCATACAAAGTTTCCTTTATAAAATTAATTTCACTTTCAAGGAACTCTATATATATGTTTGAGATATATGTCACTGAAGCATTTTTTAGACAAGGGGTATTTTTCTCCAAAGTCACTTCTAGGTATGACGTATAAATTATATATATATATAAACTTATAAATATGTGTAAACTTATCGCTATACTCGTTTGAAAAAGCCTCCTAGTACATACGTGGAAGGAAAACATGGTAATAAAAAAAGAAGGAGCTAAGCACTTGAACATCAGTCAAAGTACGTAGCCCAAAGAAAAAAACCCGAGACGAGTAACCTAAACAAAAAATTGCTCAATAGGCAAGTTGAAAAAATAAAGTAAATAGCTAGCCTAAAGAGCCAACGAACCTACCAAGGTTTCACCTAACGGATCTTCAGGAAAGGTTGAAGCCAACCTTCCCTGAAGATCCGTTAGGTGAAACCTTCGTTGGCTCTTTAGGTTAGCTATTTACTATATATATATATATATATATATATATATATATATATATATATATATGTCATAGCCTGGAGAGACTCAAATAGAATCTGACAAAGTCCAGTTTCATGCTGCAGAACGGGCAACGGTGGATGATGGACGCTTCATAACCAGGCTCTTCGAATAGATGGAGCTCGTCAACTAAAAACTGCATTCCATCAATGCAGAGGAAAAACCTGATTTTAAACCTCTGCTACTTTGCTGTCAAAAACAAACACGTAAAAGACTGTTAATATAAAACCACACAGAAAACCCGGTGTGGAACCCCAAAAGTTGTTTGACAAACATTCTGAGAACACCTGCAGCCTAGTCATTATTCTGGGAATTTTACTTTTGTTTCGTCTGATTTTTAATTGGTTAATCAGATTTCACATGCATTCGACTTGTTAAACAAACGTTAATATAATTTATCGAGTGTCGAATTCAAATAGAGACATCACGTCCCTTCGAAGTTCCAAGAAATTGCCAGATTCCAAGCCTAATTTGAAAACCGTAAATATTCGTAAATATATATATATACTATCAGTATAGCTCGGCATTGCTCCGGGGAATGAAAGCTTTAAAACTAATCCATGATCCTGAAGCTCAGACTCTTTGGACGTTGGCACGAAATACTAAAAAGCAATAGTTGTTTCCAGTTAAAACGAAACCGTAGTCTGAAAGAAAAATGAATGGATTTCCTTGTATCGATATCAAATAAGTTTTTTTCGTCGTAAACTGAATTTTGAAGGCTAAATAAGTCCTCTGAATAAATGGTATAATGGCTGAGACTAAGAACTACAATTATACCTACTTAGAGCCAAACCCGAAGCAAAACTAAAATGGCTGACAAAAATACAGACATACAGGCAGATAAAGAGACACACCCACAAACATGTTGCCTTTTATATATATATATATATATATATATATATATATATATATATATATTATCGATTTTCTGCACTATTGTAAGAACTGCAACCTTCAAACTTCTGAATATTGTTTCTTATGTGTATCAAAGTTGATTAAAATCGGACCACTCCTTCTATAACCCGATTTCTTCGATTATCGATTTTCAATATTTGTCGGGGGTACCTCGACACAAAACCTAGCTAAGAACACTCGCAGACGCTTATAGTACAACTGTGTAAATTTTCAAGGAAATCTGTTCAGCCGTTTTGGGGTCTATAGGTAACGGACACACACACAGACACACACAGACAAAGTTCCATTTATAAATAAGTTTAGATCGATTAGATATAATAATATATTTAATTAAAGGATAGTTTTCCCGTTTAGTTTAACATGTCACGGTATATCTTGTCTTGTTTTGTTTTTAATAATTTTCTGTTATAGTTTGCCCCATTTCTGCTAGGCGTGCACTATATACTAATCATGGAAAAACCTAATGAGAACAATCTGTCCTGTTATTTGTATAGAGGGTCCAAGAAGCTTAACATCTACGATGAGGATACCTGAAAAAAGACGGATATTCTAACGGCCGAAACGTCTTGAGCAAGATGAAAATGCTGCTCTGAATTGTAAAGTAAACAGTAGTTATAAATTCTCAATATAAAAACAAAATCCGATAAAAAGATCTAATGCGGATATTGCTAAGACTCCGGTTTCTAAAAGGAATAGAAACAGGAGAACAATTTCAGAGCGGTGTGGCCCCGCGTTGACGTGGCTCTCGTAAAGGGTGTTGGATAAATAAAAGAACGACATACATACACGCAGACACACACAGAGAAAAACAACAACCGCAGGAACTAGACAGTTAGAGACACGAAACGATCAAGTGACATTTCTTGACAGTGACTGAAGAATACAAGATGGACACATCTCACTCTCTCTCTCTCTCTCTCTCTCTCTCTCTCTCTCTCACACACACACACACACACACACACACACACGAACCCACGCACACACATGTATATTACATACACACACAATATAGCACACAAAGATATAACGTATCCGGACACGTGCATTCTATCGATCTATCTACCATTCTATCTCTTTCTATATATATTTATCAAGCACAAAAATACTAACTCTATCGCACACTCTCTCGGCATCTATCTATCTATCTATCTATCTATCTATCTATCTATCTATCTTATATGAACACATTTTCAGCCTATTTATTATACAAACGGATGTGCCTTGTGGTGCACTGGATCGACAAATCGGGGTGCTGAGTTCGAATTCCAGTTAAATTCCTTGCATTCACTTACGCGCAAAATACCCTTGAAAATCCGCCTCTTTCCTCCAGATATGGATTAAATAATAGGACAGATTGGTTTCTATAGCCTATTATCTACTACAGAAAGTAATGGCAACCTACTGCGAGATAGTCTTCTGTCCAGTCAGCCATGTCTCTTTCGAGACATGATCGCCCAAAGCGTGTATCACATATGGCACTTAACTGACTGAATTACAAATGACGATGTTTTTCCTTTGGTTCGTGATCATTATCATTAGACGTGCGTTGAGGTGCAGTGAATATTGACTCGGAATGACAAATTGGGAAGCCGAGTTCGATTTCTAGTTGAATTCGTTGCATTCACTTACGCACAAATACCCTTGGGAAAGGTATTAATCCGTCTCTTCCCTCTTGTTATGAATAAAATAACAGGACAGATTGGGTTCTATAGCCTTGGTCGGCAACCAGTCTACCGCAGAAAGCAATGGCAACCTACTGCGGTATAATCTTCTGCTCAGTCAGTCATGTCTCTTTCGAGACATGATCACCCAAGCGTGTATCAAGTATGGCCCTTAACTGACTGACCGACTGATTATAGAAACACACACACACTCTATCACACATACACACACTTTTCGTCTCTCACTCTATCACACATGCGAATATGTTCGTTCTCTCCCTCTCTTTATTCATTTATCACACACACACACACTCCTAAATATTATGCACATACCCACACTATCAACTTATCTATCACACACAAAAAATATCACACACTATCACACATTCGCACATACATACGCTGTATTTATCGATTTCGCATTCTGTCTCTCTTTCGCACATATACACTTTCACTTCCTGTCTATCACATATGCATACAATCTCCTCCTATTACATGCACACACACACTATCACATATATACTCTCTTAATATTTCTATCATATATACAGACATGCTCTGTCTTTCACCCTCTCTTACTCTCTTTTTTCGTGCTTACGGTCATATCACGTTGAATACACCGGTTCTCATTTGATCACCGAAGTTAAGCAACGTTGTGCCTTGTCAGTACTTAGGTGGGTGACCGCTTGGCAATACCAGTTGCTGTAAGCTTGACGGATGTGCGTGGTGGTGCAGTGGATATCGGCTAAAGAGAAATCGAAGAGCCTAGTTCGGATTCCACTTGAATGCCCTGCATTCACTTACGCGCAAATACCCTTAGGAAAATATTAACCCGTCCCTTCCCTCCAGTTATGGATTAAATAACAGAACAGATTGGGTTCTATAGCCTTGGCTGGCAACCGATCAAGTGTAAACAAGTCCCAGTGAACCTTTCTCCATCGCTAGGGAGGAAGCCGGCTCAACCCAACTAGGGTGAACGCCGGACGTATACTCTCTTCTTTTTTTCTCTCGTCCCCTCTTTATCTCGAGCAAATAAGACACAATATAAGTTGTACTTTTATCCACTCAAGTTTTTCAGCGGTATTTATATATAAAAAAAAACTTTCAATGCCTTCAGCATCAACATGTTTTTTGCTATTATGTGAAAGTCAAGGAAAAAAATTACAAGAACTATAAAATTATTATTTCCCGAAGACAAAATTTTATATCTGGTAAGAAAAGCCTTGCCAGGATTCGCCATTGGCGGCCATAATCTCAGCAATATCCGATAGGCAGATGACACAGTACTGATAGACGCGGAAAGGAAAATGCAGGATCTTCTACAGAAGTTAGCAAAAGAAAGTGAAAAGAAAGGGTTGACCATAAATCTCAAGGAAACTGAGGAGACCAATATGCCAACTTCAATTTGAAGAATCTAAAATAAAACAAGTAAAAAATTCAAATACTTGCGAAGTTTCTCAACAGACGATGGAAAATGCGACACGGAGATCCAAAGACGCATTGGCATGGCCAAAGACGCATTTCAGAAGCTAACCAAAGTACTGAAAGAGAGGAAAATCTCATTAGAAACAAATAAAAGAATCCTGGATTGCAACCTGATATCTGTCCTTCTGTATGGAAGTGAATGCTGGACGATCTTATCAAAGATGAGGGTTGAGGCAGCAGAAATGTGGTTTTACAGAAGGATGGTGGGGATACCATGGACAGAGCACGTGTGCAACGTGTGTTGGAAAGGATGCAAACGAGGGGAAAACTGATAATAAATATCAGGAAGAAACAAATGATGTTCCTGGGATACGTAATGAGGAAGGAAGGCCTGGAGAACTTGATACTCACAGGTCGGATAAATCGAAGAAGAGACAGGGCAGAGCAGCGCGAGATGTACTTGTTAGGTCTGAGCAAATGGTTGACGGAACGGGGCTAGGAAGAGATACCAAGAGAAAAATTACTGAGAGCGACAAGAGACACAGCCAAGTGGATGTCCATGATCGCCTACCGCAGAAAACAGTGGCAACCTACGGCAGGATAATCTTCTGCTGAGTCAGTCATGTCTCTTTCGAGACATGATTGCCCAAAGAGTGTATCATGTATGACACTTAACTGACTGACTATCTAAACTTATTTATAAATGGAACTTTGTCTCTGTGTGTGTGTCTCTGTTTGTGTGTGTGTGTGTGTGTATCCGTTATCTATAGACTCCAAAACAGCTGAACCGATTTTCTTGAAAATTTACACAGTTGTGTTCTTAGCTAGGTTTTGTTTCAAGGTACCCCCGATAAATATCGAAAACCAATAATCGAAAAAATCGGGTTATAGAATGAGTGGTCCGATTTTAATCAAATTTGATACACTCATAGACAAAGACATAAGAAACAATATTCAGAAATTTGAAGGTTGCAGTTCTTACAATATTGCAGAAAATTTGATATCGATACCAGGAAATCAGAATTTGACTTACATCCATTTATTTTTCTTTCAGTCTACGGTTTTGCTTTAACTAGAAACACCTATTGAATTTTAGTCTTTCGTGTCAACGTCCAAAGAGTCTGAACTCCAGAACCATGGATTAGTTTTAAAGCTTTCAAGTAGAAAGTAGAAAGTACAAGTAGAAAGCCTTTATACATTTGATATGTTTCACTATTTATTTGCTTCGTCAGGAATTTTACGGGAATGTGTCACGTGGTAATGTTTTGATAGTTAAATCGTATGCCGTCATGTAAAGGTCACATGTGGATGTAGAGGTCACATGCAGATGTAGAGGTCGCATGCGGATATGTGTTGTAGTTCGGTGAATATAGTCTCGGAACGAAAAATCATAGAGCCGAGTTCGAATTCCAGTTGAAATCCACTTACGCACGAATACCTTTGGGAAATGTATTTATCGGTCCCTTCTCCCTCAAGATATGGGTTAAATAACAAGACAGATAGGGTTCTATAGCCTTGGTTGGCAACCAGTCTATTGAAGAAAGTAATGGTAACCTACTGCTTAAAAATCTTCTGCTCAGTCCGTCATGTTTCTTTCGAGATCGCCTAAGGTTTTATGGCACTTAACTGACTGAGGCCATGTGTTTCTTTTATAGCGTTCGTATGGTGATTTTCTAAGCATAGCTTAGATATTTCACAAAGCTGGAAGTATGGGTCACTCAGTAAGGATCGAACTTACTATTCATTCGTAATGAATTTAGCGAGACAAGTTTGTTAACGATTACACGACGTCAAAGTTCCGGAGATTTTGTAAGCATAGCTTAGATGTAGCACAATTTAGAAGTATGGCGTATCTAGTGAGGATCGAACTGACTAACTCATTTTTACACCCCATCTAAGTGGCCAAAAGGATTTTTAAGCAAAGTTTAGATGTGTCACAAGGCCAAATATATGGGAACCCAATGAGGATCGGACTCGCTTCTCGCTCATATTGACCTAAAATGATTTTTTAAGCGTATAAGACAAAAGTGTAGAGTTAATATAACATTTTCGTATTTTATTTTAAAATCATATCATTTATTATAATTTATTATATTTAATATATACGTAAAGAATGACGGCAAAATATTTGATATATATATATATATATATGTTGTGGATCTTTGTCGCAAATTTGTTGTGGTGAAAATTCGCTGTAAACTTGTAGTGACCGTTTTGGCTGGAAGTAAGACACGGAACACAGACGGTAGGTTAAAAACAGTGTATTAGTATAACAAGAACAGTATATGCAAAGTGTTAATAATAAGTAAATAGAAATAAGTCTGAACGGTACAGTTACGCTGCTTATTGCCAGAATCGTAGCTGACTTTAACTGCGAACTAATTTTCGTTAACTGCCGTCAACTGAAGTATTCAGCAGCCTTTCCAGTTAATGCAAAATGTGAAACAAGGCCTTTTTAATGTGGGTCCTCCGGGCCATATAGTCTGGCCAAAAATTTCTGTCTAAAGTTCCCAATTCGAGATTCTACCCTTCGGTTGAGCCTCGACTCAGTTAATACTCTCCACCCAGATGCAGAGAGCTCAACAATGCGCACGACAGAACTAGTTGTCGTTAACTGCCCTCAACTGCATCTTTAACTGCCTCCTGCAGGTAATTATATATAACAAGAAGAGTCCATTCCTCGTAGGAGGGGATCATAACAATATATATGCATGAAAATAAATTGAATGCCTCTATAAATTCATTGGTAATAGTTTATTTCGTGGAAATCTTACAAAAGAGGAGCGGTTTTGTAAGACTTCCGCGAAATAACATATTACCATTGGACTTATAAAGATTTTCAATTTATTTTCATGATAATACTCATATAAATTATAACATTGACTTCTTATCGGACGACGATCCCCTGTGGAATTAACCTTACAAATTACGAGGGATACTACTTTATATATATTTACGCTCTCACACTCTGATTGAGCACTCTGGATGAATGGTAGACTTTGAAAAACAGTAGCTACTCTGGCATCTACGTATCGTTCATTCAGCAATGAATTAGAACACTCTCAGCTATTAGACGTGTATAATGATAATATACACGCTAAAAAGTCTGCCTCATTCTACCGAGCGCCCGTAGCTCAAAGGTAGAATCGCCGACTGACGCCAATTCTGTCGGGTTTCAATACTGGGTAAAAAAGCAATCGGCTGTCTAACCGTACTGATGAGCTGTGATACAGTGAAACAGATCTGTCTGCGGATGACTAGATATATATATATATGTATAGAGAGAGAGAGAAAGAGAGAAAGAAAGAGAGAGGGATGATATATATATATATTTCACTGCTCGATGACGTAATTATTGCAAAAAAATAAAATAATAAGGCTCTGTTAAAGAGCAAACACGCAGTAGGAGCTTTCATAACTGGCAGTTTAGTTTAACAACTGGAAGTAAAGAGACGGAACAATGGTTTTTGTTTACATCAGTTGTTTATGTGTATACTCTTTATTATATATATTTTCATATATATAATTTATTGGCACTAAAAAATATCAGCTATTGGCATTAGACTTACTGGTTTGTCTAGACTTGGCCAGTCTGCATGTGTTGGTAAATTATTATTTCATATTTTTTTATGCTAAAAGTGGTTCTGTCTCGAAAAGTACTTGTCATGATAATTATCCCACCTGCGTCCTTGCAAAGTTTTTTTGAGAAGTTTCAAGTATGACGATTATGACAGAAGCATTTACCATTTTCTACAATTCATATATTCTTTTATACACTAATGTCCACAAAGCCCAAGAGACACTCAAAATAGGAGGGTTACTGCATTGTTTTGCATGATTGTAAGAGAAAGCAGGAAATGAATTTAATGGGTGTTATGAAAGATTAACCTTAGACTTGAAGAGGCTAAGATTGTAAAGATTGCTACAAACAACCTACCAGGAGTGTGTGAAAGGAACAGTTTTTAGGATGAAAGGGTGTGGGGTACAGAAAAACCCGGATTAAAAAGGGAGAAATTAATGCGTGAGATCCTGCCAAAATGCAACACAAATTTCAAGAAAAGACAAAGTAAAAAATTAGAAATTAGAAATTAGAAAATCGTATATTTAAAAACATCAGTCAGTTAAGTGCCATACGTGATACACGCTTGGACGATCATGTCTTGAAAGAGACATGACTGACTGGGCAGAAGATTATCCTGCAGTATGTTGCCATTGCTTTCTGTGGTAGACTGGTTACCAGCCAAGGCTATAGAACCCAATCTCTCCTGTTATTTAACCCATAACAGGAGGGAAGAGACGGATTAATACCTTTCCCAAGGGTATTTGCGCGTAAGTGAATGCAAGGAATTCAACTGGAATCCGAACTCGGCTCCCCGATTTCTCGTTCCGAGTCGATATCCACTGCACCAGAACGCACATTTAATAATATACATGCAGAACAAGCAATTAGTATATTTTTTGTCATAGAAAAATACCTTTTAATTTTAAGCCAATGTGGTTTGAACAAAAAAAGTGTCTATGTTTCGCTGCCTTTAATTCAACCGAGTAGTAGAGTAAAGTCTACTTCTTTTTCTTTTTATCTCCGCTGCTGAGTAGATTGAAAGGAAAAGGGTCGATCAATTTAAGGTAAAAAAGAGAGTGTAAGTGAGACAACAAATAAGAGGAAAAAGGTTCAAATAGAAATAGTAGTAAGTTGCAGAATGCGTGTATGTGAAAAGATTAATCAGGCTACTAATAAAGCCTGTGTTCCTTTCCCTTTTTTAAGGTTGGCGACAGAATGTAAAGGAAATTAAAGTAATAAAGGAGATTGTACTTAGCAGATGTTCGTTTGTAGAAGTCAGTTGAAGATGTCTTGTTGTTGTTGCTATTTTCCTTACTTTCTTCTTCTCTTGGTAGGTTGAGTCTGCGATGGACCTGTATGTCGGTTTTCGGGCCTCTCTGATCTCTGCGCCCTTCTGAAGTCTTGACCGGTGTAGAGACATGTTTAGTTAGTGGAATTTAGTCATGTGACTAGATCAAACGACAGAAACATTTTTTTAGATGTTAAGAGAATTTGACAGGGGTCATTGATCAATTTGCTATTTTCTATCCGATCAGAATCCAGAATCTTAATTTTTACACTGACTTGTGAAATTTGCCTTGGTCTGGGATTTTTCTTAAATGTTTTCAGTCGTTTTGATCTATTTTTGCGGATGTGTAATTTTAATTTTTGTGTTTAAGTTAACTGTTGGATGATATAGGAATTGTGTCCTATGAGTGTTCTTGTAAAATAACGAAAATGGTTCAGTAATTATTTATTATTGCTGACGACCAAGAGTAAAATAACTCTCTGATTAATTATGAAAGGTTTGTTAAAACGTAAGTTTACTCAACAAAGACATGGCTTCTTGCAAAAAAAAAGTTTGAAAAAGGCTGAAGACACCGCTGCAAATTCTCTATATATGATACAAAAATTCATCTTCAGAATTGAAAGATACGTAGAAGACATTGAGAAAAATAAAGTAAATTAAAGCGTTTAAAGGCTTATACCTGTGCTTTATTGATTATGGGAAGGCGTTTGACAAAATACGCCACAAAGTATTGATGGAGACGCTCGGCAGCCTTGACATGTTTGGGAAAGACTTAAGAGTAATCAAGAATCTCTACTGGCAGCAAACCACTTGTATACGGACAGGTAATGAATTCAGCAGATATACAAAGATAGAAAGGGGCGTAAGACAGGGATGAGTCTGTTCAACTTGTACAGCTAGAATATTTTCAGGACCCTAAAAGTTATGCCTGGTTTCGTCATCGGAGGTCACAATTTAAACAACCTAATGAACGCAGATGATACAGTGCTGATAGCAGGCACAGAAAGAAAACTACAAGACCTCCTACAGAAGGTAGATGAAGAGTGTGACAAGAAAGCACTACAAATAAACTGCAAGAAAACGGAATGTATGGTCATCAGTAAAAAGGGCAGCTCAAAACGCCAAATACAGGTCAGGAAGGCTAGAATCAAGAAGGTACAAAAATATAAATCCCTGGGAAGTGTTATAACAGAAGACGGAATGTGCGACACAGAGATCCGAAGGCGAATTGGCATGGTGAAGGAAGTATTCCATAACTGGAGTCAAGTATTGTTTCGCTAAAAACAAAGAAGAGAGTACTGGATTGCTATGTGTTGTCAATTCTTCATTATGGTAGTGAATGTTGGACAATATCATCAAAGATCAAGGAAAAACTGAAAGCAACTGAGATGTGGTTCTACAGAAGGATGCTGCGAATATCATGGGTCGAGCATGTGAGTAATGATGAGGTTCTAGAAATGATGGAAACAAAAAGAAAATTAATACTGAGCATCAGTAAGTGACAGCTGAAGTTCCTGGGACATGCAATGAGGAAGGAGGACTTGGAGAACCTGATACTAACAGGCCAGATACAGGGGAAAAGAAACAGGGGAAAGCAACGGCTAATATACTTGAAGAAACTCACCAGGTGGATGGTGGAACGAGGGTTGCATAGTGTAACAGGAGAAGGCGTGCTAGGAGCCACCAGGGATAGGGAGACTGAATGAACTCTCCCAACCATTACTTATACCACAAGAGATGAGAGAGAGTAGCCTGAGAAGAGCACCCTCAGAGCGGCCCGAAATCAGCCGAGAGTCGGTCCACGAACACCGTTACCTTAACGACCATTACGAATCCTAGTTCTAAGGCCGAGGGTCGAATCATAGTATTCCACACTAACTCGTATTATCGTTCCTAATAACCAAGTTCCAAGTATTGTATTCTTTCTGTATTTAATATATATATATATATATATATATATATATATATATATATATATTCGTATTTTCCTATTTGGTTGTTTTTTCGTTATTCTTACTGGACCTTTAACCGGGTCCACAACATAAACCAAGTCGGTTAATGTATAATCAATATCTAGTGTGTTGCTCATCTTTTACGATGGTAGTCGTTTCTTATTTATGCAGTGATACATTAGTAGCAGTTAATTAAGTGCCATACGTGATTCACACTTTGGCGATCATGTCTCGAAAGAGATATGACCGACTGAGCAGAAGATTTTCCCGCAGTAGGTTGCCATTGCTTTCTGCGGTAGACTGGTTGCCGACCAAGGCTATAGAACCCAATCTGTCCTGTTATTTCACTCATAGGTAAAGGGAAAAGAAATCTATTATATTATCATGTAGTAATTAGTGGGGGATCGGTTTCCTATTGTTATGAAGTAATAAACTGATCCCCCACTTTATGACCAATGTAAGCCTTAATCATTATTCCAACTATTATATTCAGTCAGTCAGTTAAGTGCCATACGTGATACACGCTTTGGGTGATCATACCTCGAAAGACATATGACTGACTGAGCAGAAGATTTTCCCGCAGTAGGTTGCTATTACATTCTTGCTACCGAAGGCTATAAAACCCAATCTGTCTTATTATTTAACCGATAGCTGGAAGGAAGTGACGGATTAATACCCTTCGCAAAGGTATTTGCGCGTAAATGAATGCCTCTAATTTAAATGTAATTCCAAGTCAGCTCTCCGATTTCTCGTTTGGAAAAGATAGTAACTGCAGCACAACGCACATCACATATCTTCTGCCTGGTCAGTCACTCGTAAAATATGCTTAGGCGATCATGTCTTGAAAGAGATACGACTGCCTGGTCAGAAGATTTTACCGTAGTAGGTTGCTATTACTTTCTGCGGTAGACTGGTTGCCAACCAAGGCTATAAAACCCAATCTGTCATATTATTTAACCTATAGCTGGAAGGAAGAGACTGATTAATACCTTTTCCAAGGGCATTTGCGTGTAAGTGAATGCATCTAATTTTACTAGAATTCGAACTCGGCTCTCCGATTTCTCATTCAGAACCGATATCCACTACATCACAATGCACATCACAGATCTTTTGCCCAGTCACTCATGACTCGAAATAGATATGATCGCCCAAGCGTGTATCATGTATGCCACTTAACTGACTGATCGACATTAGCAGTAAGATTTTCTCAATTTTAACGGCATAATAGGTTTTGGTATATTGGTAGTTATTTATGTCATAATATTTTTATCTATATATATAAAAGGCAATCTGTAATTCTGTGTGTGACTGTTCCCTCTGCACGCCTACATTTTTTAAGCTACGTCATTCAAACTTTCTAGGGATACATATCTACAGGGAAGCCAGGTCAACACATACTTTTTGAGTTTACGTTCAGCAATTTTCCCTTTCGCACTTTTTGGCCAAATGATTTACATTTACTCCGTAAAACATCGAAGATCTAAGTTGCTAGATTACGTCACAGAAATCAAATCACATGTGTCAAACGCGACTAAAATATTTTTTATTAACAAAAAAAAAAATGAGCTTTTATATTGAATTTTTATTCCGACGTTTTACAAATTCATTTCGTCAACAAAAACTCTGATTATTTTTCCCCGTAATTTTGAAACAAAAATATTTTTTAAAAAATAGTGTTTTTCAAACAAAAACACAATATGTAAATATAAGGTTAATTTAATTATTACAGTTTTTTTTTCAGATTTAATAATTCATACTTCAGAAAATAAAATTAAAAAGAGTAGAGTCTTTTTTTCGCTAAATATATTTTATGCAGGAAATCAACTATAATTCGTGTGCTATTAATGTAACTTTTTCCTTAAATGTCTACATTTTTAAATATTCTTCGAAAATTTCTGAACTGAGAGCGTCATAGTTTTTATATTTCTAATTTCAGTAAAACAAAATAAATAAGTTTTATTTTTATGTTAATTTCATTTAGTCAACAAAAAAATGTAAATATTTTTCCCCGTAATTTTGAAACAAAAACAAACTCAATGTTGTTTTCAATGTCACACAAAACATCAAATCACGTTTACGCAAAACAAAATAAAATAGATTTTTTAATGGAATTTTTTAACAATTGTTAAACAACAATTTTTTATATAATTATTTTTTACATAACCGAGTCCTACTACTACTAAAATGTTCTGAGTTGCACGGGCAATGCCGCGCTATGATGCTAGTATATATATATATATATATATATATATATATATATATATATTCTTAAATTATCAAATATATTATTAAAAATGTTAACATCGTTTTCTCCCCTTTCAACATTACTCTGTTTTAGTGAAATATATCTGAAGGTTATTACTCCTTTCTGTCATGAAAAATTTTTTGTTCGTTTTACATTAAAGCAATTTAATTACAGGGTCCACCGACAAATCAGTTTCCTATTTACAAAGATCATAAAAGTGATGATTAGAAATCACAAAATAGAGGATTTTTTATTATTAGAAAAATTATTTTTGGAAATTGATTATGCTAATTAGTTTTTCTCGGTAAAACACTCTGGTACATAAAAATTATGAAATTTTATTTCTTTAGTTTTGTTGTTTTCATATTTGATTTTGCGTTTAAATGAATTCTTCATTCTATACGTGTTTGTTACAGTGAATGTTTCAATTATTATTCAGCCCTACATTATTTTGACTGATGTTTCTTCTGAAATTTAGATTGTGAGCGATTAATTCTGCTGAAATTCTGCTTTGTTTTAGTCTTGTATATGATTTTTAATATTGTGTTATATGCTGCCGTTGGATCTGGACAACGAGGAGCACACACAGATAGATATAAATATAATCTTATATATTTATTTTTTGTCGGTGACGTTTGTGTGGAGCAGAAGGGCAGTCGGAAGCCAACAGGATTTCTCCGTCTCTTCAACCCAAAACCCAACACTTTATATAGCCCCAAAACTCAAACGCATTTTGCTTTTTCGGGTTGTCGTTTTGTTGTCGTTATCTACGGCCGGATATATCTGTCAACCATCCTTGTACCCGGTTGACTTTTATCTTTGGCCGAATCTATCTGTCGACTAAATTTTTGCCAGTATGGCCAGGGATGGGTTCCTGCAACAGAATAAGAAGGCCATAGATTTAGATTCGGATCTTATCATTCACCAATCTCAACATAAATTGTTGATATGGTGTCTAGTTGAGTGGTGGTTTATAATAATTCGGTATTATACTAAGTAAGAAAGTGATGATTTGTTGAAGGGAATATTATCGAATAATTTAGTCAGTGATTTCGACTGGTGATATTAAAATCAAGCAGGTACAAAAATTTATATACTGTGAAGTGTTCCAACAGAAAACGAAAAGTGCGACACTGAGATCCTAAGACGAATTGGCATGGCAAAGGACGCATTCAAGAAACTGAGTAGAGAATAGAGATATGACATTTTCGCTGGAAACAAAGAAGAGAGTACAGGATTGTTATGCGATGCTTATTCTTCAATATGGCAGCGAACGCTGGACAATCTCAACAAAGATGAAGGGAAGACTTGAAACAACCCAAATATGGTTCTACAGAAGGATGATGAGAATATTATGAACCAACCATGTGAGCAATGGTGAGGTTTTGGAGAAGATAGATGAAAAGGAAATTAATACATAACATCAGGAAAGACAGCTGAAGTTTTTGGGATATGCAGTGAAGAATATGGGTTTGGAGTATCAGATACTCAGAGGTAAATAGAAAAAGAAAGACAAGCAAAAACAACACGTAACATACGTAATGGGATTCAGCAAATGGATCGTAAATCGGGGTCTAGATGAGATAACAGGTGAAAGTGTGTTAAAAGCTACTAGGACAGTAGTTCCCAACCTTTTTGCACTCGCGACCCCTTACCTAAAAGTTTGAAACCCATGCGACCCCCTACTTAAGGTTTACTATCAGCAGCTTAATTTTCTGTTTATTTTCTGTGAAGGGCAGGGAAAGAAACATCTAAAAGTATTTTTAAATTCTGTAATTATTTATTACCAAATTAAAGCACATTGGTCAAAATCTGAATTCACAAAAAGAACATATATATATATTTTTTTTTTAATCATTTCACCCTGAGCAAGGCGGAAACGCCACTGATGTGCAGGGGGCTACATAAACGTAAAAAGATTAATTAGAAAAGAGTGAGGAGTACAAACTAGTTAGAAAGGAACAATAGAAAGCTGAGAAAGCAGGTGCGATTACAGATACATAGAAAGAGAAGGTTATACGGGGGTGGGGAGAGAGAGCTAGAGTCCAGTGGTTAGTAGATGAGTATTGACTTTGCATTTAAATTTCTGGAGGTTGTAGCCGTCAGGAAAGCAAGAATACGGGAGCGAGTTCCACAGGCGGGACGTGCGAGAGAAGAAGCTGCAGGAGTAGAATTGTCGTCTGTTTCTTAAAATAGTATTATCATAGGTTTAAAAAGTTATCCAACCCAGCTAGTGTGATGCCTGATGTTGCATTTCAATAACAAGCTTTGAAATTTGTGGTCGAGTGTTTGTTAGAGCCAGTCTCATGTCATCTCCAACATCCAATTTGTTCCTATTCTTTGTTTTTATATTGACAAATCCTGCCTTACACAAGGAACAGGGACACGTAAGGCTATCATGGTGACATTGGAGTATGACTGATACATAGCGCACCAGAACTGAGTCACTGATTTCACCTTGAACTAATTGATGAAATGCAATTAATGTTATCCTAAGCCACTTCTAACAAGGCTACACGCTCCCCTGACAAAGCGTCGCGACCCCTCTGCCAAGGTTTTGCTATCCCCTGGAGGTCGCGACCTACTGGTTGGGAACCTCTAGGATATGGAGATGTGGAAAGCCATTATTGCCTACGTCCTGAAAGGACAAGGCACATACAAGAAGTTAAACGAAACCAAAGATGTCACCATTTCGACATTTCGCCGTGTGTCATATCTATATAATCAGTAATAAATATTGTTTCTTAGAATTGTTTGCTAATAAGCTCAGTTTTAGTGGAACGACTCACCCAGATAGCCCGTTTCTGCCTGCTGCTTATGGCGAGAGCATGATGTCTGAGGTGTCCGGTCAGAGAAGCACCGAAAGGGGTAAGCTATTTTTGCCCCAATCCCGGGGGCATGTGAGATTCGCACTTCAAACTCGTCCATGCCCCGTGGCACGAATATATCAATGAGAAATTTGACATCATAGATTTGGTTTGTGGAATAAATATTTTCATAAGCACAGTTCCTCGCGCACACAAATAGACGCGCACTAAAGCACGCACACAGTAGTTACAAACACAGATACACCCACGCACGCATACACGTCATGCGAGAACAAATACATATCTCCCCGCATGCATATAAAAGATTAGACAGCTATCATTATGAACACTTCATATACAGAAATTCCAGGAAGCACATAATTTGGTCTTAACATACAAGACATTCCTTCTATAACCCGTTTTTTTTATTATCGATTTTTGATATTTTCAGGGATACCTTGACACAAAACCTAGCTAAGAACACTCACAGAGGCTTCTAGTACAACTGTGTAAATTTTCAAGAAAATCGGTTCAGCCGTTTCGGAGTTTATAGGCACACAGAGACACACACACATACAAAGTTCCATTTATAAATAAGTTTAGATAGATTCAGGTGAAAGGAGCCAACAGTTTTAGAAATCCGTGTTTCGCAATAATTATAAATAAAAACAAGTTAATTATAATATTAATATTTTATTATAAGTGTTTATAATGAAAACAGTTTACTGCAACACAAGTTAGTATAACACAGACCAGTTAGTTTGTACTTCTTCTAAGATATGCATGTATATATATATATATATATATATATATATATATATATATATTCTAAACATATACTGTTAAATATAAGAGACAATGAATGTCTATTATATTTAATCATGAGCCGTTCTAAACGTCGTATTTTGGCTTTAATTTCAGTTGAAAATAAAGACAAAAATTCTCCAACATTTGGATAATTTTTTATTAATTTCCTTCTAAGTTTTCGGCTCCCATGAGCCATCTTCAGAGAGGTTATTAAGAGGGTAACACAATAACATCCACCATCAGCGACGATTTTATTTTGTGTTGGCATAAAACTCCGCTAGGCAACGGCAATAGTTACCAAAAATAAATTTGCAAAGCGGTTCTATGACGTCACACCGCCTGATAGCGCTAAATGACAACAGGACCATGTATTCAAATGCAATGTAACGTGTTATGACCGGATTTAATGTACATGGCCTCCAATATCTGAAGGTTCTTTTTACTGTGTGTATGAGTAAGGATTATTAATAATGTCAACACAAAATAAAATCGTCGGTGATGGTGGATGTTACTGTATTACCGTCTTAATAACCTCTCTGAAGATGGGTCATGTGAGCCGAAATCTTAAAACCAAATTAATAAAAGATTATCCAAATATTGGAGAATTTTTGTCTTTATTTTCAACTGAAATTAAAGGCAAAATACGACGTTTAGAACGGTTCATGATTAAACATAATAGACATTCATTGTCTCTTATATTTAACAGTATATGTTTAGAAAATTATTTGCTGCCTCGATACACTAAATTTAAGTATATATATATATATATATATATATATATATATATAGTGATGATCATCCACGTATACTGTCTTAATATGTATAGGAAAGAATATTAATAAAAAGTTTTGAATTTAAAAACATACTTTTTTAAACAGTATTTGTTTGTTTTTATAGTATTTTATATTTCAGACCGCCCTCGGTCCTTCATCAGAAACAAGTGATCTTGTTTCTGATGAAGGACCGAGAGTCGAAATATAAAATACTATAAAAACAAACAAATACTGTTTAAAAAAGTACGTTTTTAAATTCAAAACTTTTTATTAATATTCTTTCCTATATATATATATATATATATATATATGTGTGTGTGTGTGTGTGTGTGTGTGTGTATAGCAATTAAATTGTTTTTATTCAAAATTAATTTAGTTACAAACGGAAATTTCTATGTTTTATGTTGCAATTTAAATAAAAACAAAACAATTTTAATTATAATTATGTTACGCTTTGTAATCTATGTTGTACTGAGCACTGTTTAAAAAAAATAAATGCCGGAGAACTCTTGATTCTAAAATTATTGGTTCTCTTCAACTGGAAATATATATATATATATATATATATATATATATAGTCATCCGCAGACAGATCTGTTTCACTGTATCACCGAATTGGCGTCAGTCGGCGATTCTACCGCTGAGCTATGGGCGCTCGGTAGAAGAGGGCAGACTTTTAGCGTGTGATATATCATGTATTCATACGCCAGTTGTGAGAGTGTTGTATTTCATTACTGAATGAACAATGCGTAAATATATATATATATATAGAGAGAGAGAGAGAGCGAGAGAGAGAGAGAAAGAAAGAAAGAGAGAAAGAGAGAGAGAGTTCCGCAGACAGAACTGTTTCGCTGTATCACAGCTCATCAGTATGGTTAGACATCCGACTGCTTTTAATCCAGGATTGAAACTCGACCGAATTGGCGTCAGTCGGCGATTCTACCTCTGAGCTATTGGCGCTCGGTAGAAGAAGGCAGACATTTAGCGTATGATGTATCATAGACCAGTAACCAGAGTGCTCTAATTCATTGCTGAATGAGCGATGCGTAGATGCTAGAGTAGCTACTGATTTTCAAAGTCTACCATTCTTCCAGAGTGCTCAATCAGGGTGTGAGAGCGTATATATATATATATATGTATGAATGAAAATAAGCATATTTATGTATATACGTCAGATACACATCAATATATAAATAATCATCAGTTGTTAATAGAACGCTTCTCAATACGGTGCAACAGAAAAAAAAACAATATATTAATAAATATACACATTATCCTACTTTTTAAGCTCGACTCGGAGTTTGCTGTTTCGGAGTGATTATTGCATAATGAATACAACATAGAGTCATGCTTATAACGTCTGAAAACAACAACGCTATCAAGAAGGCTTACGTTACATTTGTCATCGACTCTACAGCAATTAAATGAACATTCCTGTTCACATTAACGATTTAGGTATATATTAATTCATAATACATGCATATCCTATCATAAAAAAAAAATTAAAAATCGAACTCTAGACGTGATCTTTATCAAAATCTTAAAACCGATTGTAAACGAAATTAATTAGGAATATAATAACCATGTTCTAAAATTCCAATAACGATAGGTCTTTAAAATATTGAAGTTGTACTTTTTGAAAGAAAAACATAGTTTAAATTGCAAATTTTATCGATATTAAAAATTAAGTTATTTCCCTTACGACGTCGCATTTTGACATAACATCGTATTCGTATGTATATGCTCAAACCTCGCAACGGTTAAAACAGAATATTCAATTATTCAATACTGACAATTACATTGGTAATCAACCAATCGAAGATGATCTTAAACAAGACTGAAAGTACTTAGGCCTATAGATATCAAAAAAATAAAAATATATAAGGCGCCTTTCTTACTATTTTAATCAGCATGTCAGGAAACTTATTCGGGACTTGGAGAAGATTAAAATAAAATAGATACAATATGGCTGAGTTGCTTTATCAAACATACTTAAACGCTTCTTCTTGTTGTTCTTCTTCCTCTTCTTCTTCTCCTTCCTCTTCTTCTTCTTCTTCTTCTTCTATGTGCCTTGTCTTTTCAGGACGTAGGCGATCGTGGCCTTCCACGTCTCTCTATATCTGGTGGTTCTTAGTACGCTTTCTCTTGTATCACGCAACCCCCGTTCTGCAATCCACCTGCTCAGGCCCTTCAAATATGTTATCCGCTGCTTTCCTCTGTCTCTTTTACCCTCTGTCTGGCTTGTTAGTATCAGGTTCTCCAAGCCTTCCTTCCTCATTGCATGTCTCAGGAACTTTAACAGTCGCTTCCTCATGCACAGTATTAATTTCTTTTTTCGTTTCCATCATTTCTAAACCTTCATCATTGCTCACATTTTCAGTCCATGATATCCGCAGCATCCTTCTGTAGAACCAAATTTCAGTTGCTTCAAATTTTTCCTTCATTTTTGATGATATGGTCCAGCATTCACTGCCATATTGAAGAACTGACATCACATTAGCAATCCAGTACTCTCTTCTTTGTTTCTAGTGAAAGTTTCCTGTCTCTTAATAGATAACTCAGCTTCTAAAATGTTTCCTTCGTCATGCCAATTCGATTTCGGATCTCTGTGTCGCACTCTCGACTTCTGTTAGAACACTTACCAGGTATTTAAATTTTTATACCTGCTTGATTTTGATATCCCCCACCTGTATTTGGCATTTTGGGCTGCTTTTTTTGCTGATGACCGTGTATTCGGTTTGCTTGCAGTTTATTTGTGGACTTTTTGTAGGAGGTCTTGTAGTTTCCTTTCCGTGTCTGCAATCTGAACACTATCATCGGTGCACCTTAGATACTTCAAATCGTGGCCTCCGACAACATCTAAGGTCATCAGATTAGTCGTGCTGTACAAGTTGAAGAGATCCGGTGAAAAGACATATCCTTGTCTTACGCTCCTTTCTATCTTTGTATATCTGCTAAATTCGTTACCTGTCCGTATGCAGGCGGTTTGCTTCCAGTAGAGATTCTTGATTTCTCTTATGTCTTTCCCAAATATGTCAGTGCTGCTGAGCATCTCCATCAATTCTTTGTGTCGTATTTAGTCTAGCACCTTCGCATAATCAATAAAACATAAGTACACATCCTTCTACATTTGTATTGTCCTTTCGGGGAGCATCCTAATCATAAAGATGGCGTTCCTTGTTCCAGTGTCTTTGACAAAACCGCGCTGTTCTTGTCCCATCTCTGGCTTGATTCTACTTCTCGCTCTATTCATCCGGATTCGGACGATCAGTTTCGTAATTTGGCTCATTAAACTAATTGTTCCGTGGTATTCACACTCATTTACACCTGTCTTCTTTGGCAGTGCTATGAAAATCGACTTGCTTAGGTTGTCTGGTATTAAACCACTACTATAAATTTAACTTATGATTTCTGTAATTTTCTCTACGCTGAATTCTTCCAGGGCTATTAAATCTCTATTACAATGCCGTCTGGGCCAGATGCTTTGTTTCTATTCAGTTTGGCCATTGCAACCTCCACTTCAGACTTTAATATTTCCAGTCCGTCCCCATCTTTGTGTATTATCGGTTGCTCTCTCTTATCGTAGAAAATATCTTATATATATTCTTCCCATCGTTGGAATATTTTCTCTTTTTCCAAGATGATTGTTCCATCATTGGATTTTATACATCCTGTTGAGGAGCGGGTTTTTTGTCCTATGAGTTCTTTTATTTCTTTATGCATGTCTGCTTTATTATTCCTGCTCAATCTCTCTAAATCTACACATGTGTTGTTGAACCATTCCTCTTTAGCCTGTCTGCATTTGCTTCTTATTTCCTTGTATAGTTTCCTGTATTCCATTCCATGTCTTGGCATCATTTTCTGTCTCGTTCGCGTCATGTCGAGAATTTCTTCAGGCATCCACTTCGTTTATTCTTTGCTGTCTAAAGGTAGACACATATACATTACATATATCATTTATATATCTATGTATTTTAATTTAATCACCATCAATATTTTTGCAGGGGGTGGAGTTTAGACCGACAGTATTTAAATAATATATATATATTTGAATTATATATTTTTTTTAATAATATCACCCCAAGCAAGGCGATAACGCCACTGATGAGCAGGGGGCTACGTAAGGGTAAAAAGAATGGAAAAGAGAAAGCCGGAAACCACATCCTAAACAGGGAACAAGGGATGGGCCTCTTCACCTGTTCAGTAGACGTGGGTGGAGTGTGAACCGGGCGATTGTTTAGTCTATCTACTCCAATTGAAAAAAAAATAAATAAAAGAAAAGAGTGAAAAGATTGGAAAAGATAAAACCGGAAACCGCATCCTAAACAGGAAACAATGGATGAGACTCTTCACCTGTTCAATAGATTTGAGTGGAGTGTGATATATATTACATGTATATGTATTATGTTTTATACATATAAATATAAATATATATACAAAAATATATAATATATTACTTATAAAATAGAAAAAAATCCCGCTATTCAAATCAGTTGTATGGCCATTTCTACATGAAATCCCTAAGAGAAATTTCACGCATCATCATCATATATTACTTATAGATATATATGTACATTACGTTTATCATTAGGATATATATATATATATATATATATATATATATATATATATATATATAGTGTTGAATTTTAATTATGCTTAGTCCAAAAATGGCTTTGTAGTAGTTTACTGAGTGAAGATATTTTAGTCAAGCAAATTTGATATCAGAAAGTGCTCGATATCAAGTAAAGAGTAGAGCGTTGATAGAATTAATGTGAAGAAGCTTGTCACTTAGCTGAGAAACAACACTGCTAAGTGGCAATATTCTCTCAATTATATATATATGTATAAAATTCAGATAAAACCTGGATGAGAAATAACTATTTCCAACATGTCATTTTAAGGCATCCATTCTTCAATTACTTATAAAAGAGAATGAGGAAAAATTCTAAGCCCAGAGATCCTTGAGTTAGTAGTGCTAGGTGGTGGTGACGTAACTGCTTTGCCAAATTTTTAAAAACATTTATTTGGACTAATTTGGAGAATAGGATAATAATTGTTAATTATATTTAATTATATGGCGACACATACTTATGATCTTTCTTCGTTTGTTCAGGAGTATATATATATATATATATATATATATATATATATATATATATATACGGAATGTATTGGAATATTATCTGTGGAACCCAGAAGTCATGTATCGCAAGAAAAATATTTCTTCTGATAAATCAGATAAATCCCGGGTGGTGTATCTGCAAAACATAAAATTGGTAAGATAACTTATAGTATTGTCAGTTCTTCAATATGGCAGTGAATGCTGGACAATATCATCAACGATTAAGGAAAACCTTGAAGCAACTGGTAAGACAACATGTTGTGTTGTTTGTTCTTCAATATGGCAATGAATGCTTGACAATATCATCAAAGATGAAGGAAAAACTTGAAGCAACTGAAATCTGGTTCTACAGAAGGATGCTGCGAATATCATGGATCGAGCATGTGAGCAATGATGAGGTTTTGGAAATGATGGAAACGAAAAGGAAATTAATATTGAGCATCAGGAAGAGACAGCAGAAGTTCCTGGGACATGCAATGAGAACTTGATACTAACAGGCCATATCGAGGGAAAATGAGACAGGGGAAAGCAGCGGATAACATATTTGAAGGACCTAATCAGGTGGATGATAGAACAAGGGTTGCATGATGTAACAGGAGAAGGTGTGCTAAGAGCCACCAGGTATAGGGAGATGTGGAGAGCTATGATAGCCTACGTCCTGAAAGGACAGGGCACATAGAAGAAAAAATGTATGCCAACTGTTTATAAGAAATTATAGCGTAGGTATAAAATTGAGGGATCAATTCTATATTATAATCAATATATAAACTGATCCCTCATTTTGTAGCCATGCTAGTTTCTATACGTTTATATTCTAGATTTATGGATTTGAGCTAGTGGATGGCAGAGCGGAGTTTGGGTGGTGTAACAGGAGAAAACATGCTAAGAGACACCAGGGATAGGGAGACGTGGAAAGCCATGATCGCCCACGTCTTGAAGGGACAGGGTACATGGAAAATTGAATCATTTTGTTTTATCTACATTGTTGCTTTATTTTTTATGTCATTATTGTTGCACTTCTTTTATTTTAATTTTGAGAATATTGATGATAAAATCGATTCTCCTGTAAATACGCTCGGGAAATTATTGGTCATCGACGTACTCTGCAATCAAGTGCTCAAAGCACGTCGGTTATTTCCAAGGAGAACGGAGGTTCGAATTCTGTCGGATATCGCATATTTTTTCCTTATTAGATTTTTCGAATACCCAAGCCAGTAGACTAAAATAAATAAATATAATATTTGATAAATAAACGTAGTGTCCATTCAGATACAACTGTCTACTAAAAATACCGTTTATATAATAAACACACACTCACATAAAACCTGATAAACAACACTCAAAAACATAATAGGTAGAAATAACAATAAACAAATTTAGATTAACACATATTATAAAAAATTAAAACAATTGACCTTATAGCCTCTAATAACCCTACAGCTACACAACTAACAGTCAGTTAAGTGCCATACGTGATAAACGCTTGGGCGATCATGTCTCGAAAGAGAAATGACTGACTGGGCAGATGATTATCCCGCAGGAGTTTGTCATTACTTTCTGCGGTAGACTGGCTGCCGACCAGGGCTATAGAACCCAATCTGTTCTGTTATTTAACCCATAACTGGAGGGAAGAGAGGGATTAATATCTTTCCCAAGGGTATTTGCGCGTAAGTGAATGCAAGGAATTCAACTGGAATTCGAACTTGGCTCTCCGATTTTTCATTCCAAGCCGATATCCACTGCACCACAACGCACAACAAATAAATCCTTTATAAAAAAAACAATGTAGTGTATCATTTTACATGTCCGCTCAAAGATTGATGTTATTAAGTGTAAGATTACTTTTTTCTTTTTTCTTTTTTTTTGTTAGTAATGCCACCATTATTTGTTTTACTAATAAGAAAGAGAAATCCTACACGTAATAACATCAATTATGAACACGTTAACAAAGTTTTTTACTGTGTTCGGAACTTAACATACACAAGACTCTATATGCATAAACTTTCCACGTCTTTATTTATAAGTAAAACAAAATTAATTCTTGATAATGGCTAAAATTATATCCGAAAGAGCTAGAAAATACAAAAGCTTTGAACAATTCTTATATAATTTGAGTTCCGAAAAGAAAAACTTATACGAACACATGAAAAATTATATAAGAAAAAACTTAATGATAATACCTTGTCTGTCATTTTCAATGAAACCTGTATAAAAAAGAGATTGTTGTCTAAATATTTATCTGTTTACATTGATTGACGTCTACTATGAGTTTGCACGCAACCATATATTATAAGTTGTTACTAAGTCGCCATTAAATGTCAACGGTCGATTCGCAGTGAATGAACCTGTCAATGCCTATGCACTCCCTGTCGAGTTTTAATGCAAAACATATCATTACTCGCGTTTGTCACAGAAACACACGAACCGGTACATTGCAGAATCGGCTCCCTGCAACCTCTTCAAATATCCTCCATGAAAAGGGGGAGATTTCAAATCAGGAATGAGATTAAGTATAACACGATGTGGTAGCTTCTCGTGATTTCAAAGGAGACATGGCTAAGTAAAATGTCGAGCACAAGACTCAGTGGGAATCCTTTCAAGATGGCTAAAGTAAGCTATCTTTTAGAATAACTGTTAAATGACTGGATTCTTTTCTAATAGGTCTCATGTATGTGTAACCGTCTCTGTGTGTTTTCTTTTAAATACATGCAAACATGTTTTCACATTTCAATCTCTTCCTCTGCTGCAGGGAAAGGTTTTATTTTCACCAAGTTTCAGCACCTTTTCATTTTCTATTTAATATCAGTTTTTGTTTCAATGTATTGGATAGAAAAGTAGAGGAATACTTATTATTTAAAAGGTTAAGTAGACTAGCAATCTCATAGTTTTTCATCAAGTGGTTTGTTCTTATCTGTGGGTCTGTTAGACGCCATACGCGATACACACTTGGGTGATCATGTCTGGGAAGAATTTAATTTTTTTGTCTTTGTTGGCTATCATAAAGATGGCATTTGAATGTTCTTTTTCGATGTGCCCTATCCTTTTAGGACATAGGCGATCATGGTTCTCCACGTCTTCCTATCCCTGGTAGTTCTTAATATGTTTTCTCCTGTTACTCCACGCAACCCTCGTTCCGTCATCCACCTGATCAGGCCCTTCAAATATGTTATCCGCTGCATTCCTCTGTCTCGTTTTCCTTCTATCTGGCTTGTCAGTATCAGGCTCTCCAAGCCCTCCTTCCTCATTACATGTCCCAGGAACTTCAGTTGTCTCTTCCTGATGCTCACTATTTGTTTTCTTTTCAATGCCATTCCTTCCAAAAACCTCATCATTGCTCACATGCACGGTCCATGATATCCGCAGAATATCCGTAGAACCACATTTCCGCTGCTTCGTGTTTTTTCCTCATATTCGATGATATTGTCCAGCATTCACTGCTGTATTGAAGAACAGACATCCCATAGCAATCTAGCTCTATCTTTTTTTGTTTTTAGGTAAAATTTTCTATTTCTTAGTACTTTACTCAGCTTTACTCAGCTTCTGGAACTCGTCCTTCGCCATGCAAATTCACCTTCGGATCTCTGTGTCGCACTTTTCATCACCTGTTAGAACAATTCCTAGGTAATTAATCGTTGATGATATTGTCCTAGGTATATAAATCTTTTGTACTTGCTTAATTCTAGCATCCCCCATTTGTATTTGGCATTTTGGGTTGCTCTTTTTGCTGATGACAATGCATTCAGTTTTCTTGCTGTTTATTTGTAGTCCTTTTTTGTCACTCTCCTCAGCTACATTCTGTAGGTTTTGTAGTTTTCTTTCCGTACAGCATTTGACTCAGTTTTCGTAATTGACCTCTTGGGTCAACGTGTTAAGTAATTTAGCAGTCGAGTTTTCTTTTGAGGTTGCTGGGGAACTTATTATATGTGTTATACTTAAGATTATTCCGCTTTTTATAAACAAACGCATCACTGGAATACATATACATTTCATAATTGCATATTCCTATTGAGCAGATTACAAATATCAATACATAAAACTCAGCGATCTAACACAGGTGTGAGCATACAAATGCGTGGGTTGATTTCTATATAAACGTTAAGCCATCTGAGATTGCTGTAAATGTTAGTCATATTTAATTATCTAATTCGAAGAATGAATACGCAGGGTTCAACATGTTGGCCTTCTACGCAAATTCGAGAGCTACGGCAAATTGGGATGTAGAATTGATTGAATCTAATCGTTCCTATCCCGTTTGAGTAATGAAGGTCGTATTGTACGGACATGCGTACGGACATGCGTGTATAGATAAAACGAGTTCTATTTGTTTATCATCTAAATCGCACCTATCTCATGAGACGAGAATATAAACCAGAATAAATTTTGTTCATAAAAAATTTTCATTTCAAATAGTAATTGAAATCTATTGCCTAGCATCATTCAGTCAAAACTAATGTAAAAATTCAAAATGTGATCACCCCATGTAGCATGTTTAAAGGATGCATTATATTAAAACTTTAAGTACATGACGTGACTAGTCTATTTATCACGTTTCATGATCCTCGTACCCTTAACTAGGGGGAGAAAATGAAAACATCTATTCTTTCAAAATTATTGCAACGATCTTATAGTAACGCAGCCGCTTTATGCATATTTGTACTTTTCAAATGTCAGTGAAAATTTGGCATTAGGTACTAAACCCCAATAAGTATTAGAAAAAGGAAAAAAAGAGAGGAAGAAAGACAGAGAAAACGGTGCAAATGAGATAGAAGGGTATAATTTAAGGAAAAAAGTAAGAAGTGTGAAAGTTCAAATATTTATGATTGAAATAGAGAAAAAGATATTGGCGAACAAACGAAAAAAGTTGAAGCGTGCAATAAAAGGGTGGATGAAAGTTTAGAGAGAAAAAATGTATATAAACGTGAACAAGAAGAAAAGAAAGAAAAAAGAGAGAGGGAAAAACAATCAAGAAAGATTAGTTGTGACAAAAAAGAAGAAAATGAAAAGAAAGAAAGCGAAAACAAATAAACAAAGGAGAAATAAATAAATGTGTCTATACTTTTGAGATGAGATAGTATTTATTGTATTTACATTATTCGGACTATTGTGCTCATCTTTGTTGCCATTTCTACGAAGTTTCGGCCGTTGTACGCTCCGGCCTTCTTCAGATGCTAGGAATTTCGAACCGAACCCTTTACTACAATAACTGGAATATATCATTCTCATTCCTTGCGTTGTAGTAATCCTCGATTGGAAGTCATGAGTTATCTGCCACTAACCCTGCTGTAGCCTGGTATTGAACTCACAACTCTTTGGTTCAAGTCACAGGAACTAATCAACGCCTATATCTACTGGGTCATGTGTTCTTAAGGCTAGAGCGTACAACGGCCGAAACGTCGTACAAATGGCAACAAAAATGAGGACAATAGTCCGAATAATGTAAATACTGCAGGAAGGAGGAAAGAAAAACAAGAAAGAAAGAAAGTATGAAGAAAAGAAAGAATGAAGACAAGAAAGGAAGAATGAAAAAAAGAAAGAAAGAAAGAAAGAATGATGAAAAGAAAGAAAGAAAGAAAGAAAGAAGAAAAGAAAGAAAAAAGAATAAAGAAAGGAAAGAAAGAAAGAATGAAGAAAAGAAAAAGAAAGAAAGAATGAAGAAAAGAAAGGAAGAAAGAAAAAAGAATGAAGAAAAGAAAAAGAAAGAAAGAATGAAGAAAAGAAAGGAAGAAAGAAAAAAGAATAAAGAAAAGAGAGAAAGAAAGAAAGAATGAAGAAAAGAAAAAAGAAAGAAAGAAAGAAGAAAAGAAAGAAAGAAAAAAGAAAGCAAGAATGAAGATAAGAAAGAAAGAAGAAAAGAAAAAAGAAAGAAAGAAAGAATGAAGAAAAGAAAGAATGGTACAATATAATAGGAATATGAAAATGCATCATGAAAGAATGAATTTCAACTCACACAGAAAAACAAACAATGAAGGGAATATAAAGAATAATCAAATGAAAGAAAAACGAAAGCGGGAAACGAATTAAAGGAAGGAAAATAAAAGAAAACGAAAGAAAAGAATGAAAATGAAAGAAAGGAAGGAAAAGGAATAAGAGAAAGAAAAACAAATTAAAGAAAGGAAAATAATATAAAAGAATGAAAATAAAAAGCAGGAACGAAAACGAAAGAGAAGTATGAAAATGAAAGAAAGGAAAACAAAAACGAATGAGCGAAAGGAAAACTAATTAAAGGAAGAAAAATAACAGAAAAGAAGGAAAATAAAAAGAAGGAAAACGAAAGAAAAGTTGAGTCATGAAAAAAAATTAAAAAATGAAAAAGTCTAAAAGCAATAAACGAAAGATTAAAGAACTATTTTTTTTCTTGTGATGTCGACTTTCTCACTTAGTTCTTTTTAAATTGTCACTTTGCAAATCTTCCACTGGAGAGATCACCTTTTTTTTTTTTTACTTTCTATAGACGCACTTAATCTTTACAAAGATGCGCATGCGTGCTACTGACTATGCGTATACGTCCCTTAATATGCGTGTGTTTTTCTAATGATGCAAAAAAAAGCTGTTTGCGTGATTTTTAATCCGGAAAAGGATGTTTCATGATTGTTTGGCCACTGATGTCAGACACGCGATAAACATTTAATCTGGCTATATTCACGGAAATCAAACGATTGATTGCTAGAGATGAAGGGAGGCAAAATTCGCAACCGCAGATTTGACGGTCCACCCGACCTCATCTTCAAACCCGTTATAGACGCGATCAGTTATTGTCCAATTAAAGAATTCATTTTAACAATCATAAAAAAAGTACGTTGGACAAGTTACTTAAAAACTGTGTAATGAACTTCACATCTTGTCGAATGTGTTACATCCTTCCACGAAATCTACTTCGAATCAGGGTCACAATAGGCGCTTACGAGTATTAAATTGCGTTGCATTTGAAAGAACCAACATAGTGGGTGATCAGTAATGAATTTTTTTTTTATAATCGTTTCTCTCCAAGCAAGGAAGTTCCACGACTGGTGTGCAGGGGGTTTATTGTGAGAAAAAAAAGGAACGAAAAAGAAACACGGAGCAAGTAGGCGGAGGTGTTGAATAGAGAACATGATAAATTTGATAATCAAAAACATAACGATGACAACTGAGGTTGCACTTGAACTTTCGGAAATTGTAGCTATCAGGGAAGCGATGCTATTAAATAAAGTTCTACCAGCGTGAAGTGCGAGAGAGGAAACTGATAGTATACAAGTGGCGGTTAGATTTTGACAATTTTGACGGTAGATCTGATTATGCCGGCGTGTGGTCGCCGATTTTTTCGAAACTTAGCGAATTTTTTCACCTTTACCCGATTGGCACAGAGCTAAGTGCTGAGCCTCCAATCACGCCAGCGCGTAGTCTTCGGCTACGTGTCTGGCTCCCATCTGATTACGCAGGGATGTAGTCATCGATTTCTTCGAAGCTAAGCGAATTTTTTCAACTTTGCCCGATTGGCACAGAGCTAATTGCTGAGCCTCCAATCACGCCAGCGCGTAGTCTTCGGCTAAGTGTATGGCTCCCATCTGATTACGCAGGCATGTAGTCATCGATTTCTTCGAAGCTAAGCGAATTTTTTCAAATTTGCCCGATTGGCACAGAGCTAATTGCTGAGCCTCCAATCACGCCAGCGCGTAGTCTTCGGCTAAGTGTCTGGCTCCCGTCTGATTACGCAGGCATGTAGTCATCGATTTCTTCGAAGCTAAGCGAATTTTTCAACTTTGCCCGATTGGCACAGAGCTAATTACTGAGCCTCCAATCACGCCAGCGCGTAGTCTTCGGCTAAGTGTATGGCTCCCATCTGATTACGCAGGCATGTAGTCATCAATTTCTTCGAAGCTAAGCGAATTTTTTCAACTTTGCCCGATTGGCACAGAGCTAATTGCTGAGCCTCCAATCACGCCAGCGCGTAGTCTTCGGCTAAGTGTCTGGCTCCCATCTGATTACGCAGGCATGAAGTCATCGATTTCTTCGAAGCTAAGTGAATTTTTTCAAATTTGCCCGATTGGCACAGAGCTAATTGCTGAGCCTCCAATCACGCCAGCGCGTAGTCTTCGGCTAAGTGTCTGGCTCCCGTCTGATTACGCAGGCATGTAGTCATCGATTCTTCGAAGCTAAGCGAATTTTTTTAACTTTGCCCGATTGGCACAGAACTAATTGCTGAGCCTCCAATCACGCCAGCGCGTAGTCTTCGGCTAAGTATCTGGCTCCCATCTGATTACGCAGGCATGTAGTCATCGATTTCTTCGAAGCTAAGCGAATTTTTTCAAATTTGCCCGATTGGCACAAAGCTAATTGCTGAGCCTCCAATCACGCCAGCGCGTAGTCTTCGGCTAAGTGTCTGGCTCCCATCTGATTACGCAGGCATGTAGTCATCGATTTCTTCGAAGCTAAGCGAATTTTTTCAAATTTGCCCGATTGCCACAGAGCTAATTGCTGAGCCTCCAATCACACCAGCGCGTAGTCTTCGGCTAAGTGTCTGGCTCATCTCTGATTACGCAAGCATGTAGTCATCGATTTCTTCGAAGCTAAGCGAATTTTTTCAACTTTGCCCGATTGGCACAGAGCTAAATGCTGAGCCTCCAATCACGCCAGCGCGTAGTTTTGGGCTAATTGTCTAGCTCCCATCTGATTACGCAGTCATGTATTCATCGATTTCTTCGAAGCTAATCGAATTTTTACAACTTTGCCCGATTGGCACAGAGCTAATTGCTCAGGCTCCAATCACGCCAGCGCGTAGTCTTCGGCTAAGTGTCTGGCGCCCGTCTGATTACGCAGGCATGTAGTCATCGATTTCTTCGAAGCTAAGCGAATTTTTTCAACTTTGCCCGATTGGCACAGAGCTAATTGCTGAGCCTCCAATCACGCCAGCGCCTAGTCTTCGGCTAAGTGTATGGCTCCCATCTGATTACGCAGGCATGTAGTCATCGATTTTTTCGAAGCTAAGCGAATTTTTTCAACTTTGCCCGATTGGCACAGAGCTAATTGCTGAGCCTCCAATTACGCCAGCGCGTAGTCTTCGGCTAAGTGTCTGGCTCCCATCTGATTACGCAGGCATGTAGTCATCGATTTCTTCGAAGCTAAGCGAATTTTTTCAACTGTGCCCGATTGGCACAGAGCTAATTGCTGAGCCTCCAATCACGCCAGCGCGTAGTCTTCGGCTAAGTGTCTGGCTCCCATCTGATTACGCAGGCATGAAGTCATCGATTTCTTCGAAGCTAAGTGAATTTTTTCAAATTTGCCCGATTGGCACAGAGCTAATTGCTGAGCCTCCAATCACGCCAGCGCGTAGTCTTCGGCTAAGTGTCTGGCTCCCGTCTGATTACGCAGGCATGTATTCATCGATTTCTTCGAAGCTAATCAATTTTTACAACGCTTTGCCCGATTGGCACAGAGCTAATTGGTGAGCCTCCATTCACGCCAGCGCGGAGTCTTCGGCTAAGTGTCTGGCTCCCATCTGATAACGCAGTCATGAAGTCATCGATTTCTTCGAAGCTGAGCGAATTTTCTCAATCTTGCCCGATTGGCACACAGCTAATTGCTGAGCCTCCAATCACGCCAGTGCCTAGTCTTTGGCTAAGTGTCTGGCTACCATCTGATTACGCAGGCATGTAGTTATCGATTTCTTCGAAGCTAAGCGAATTTTTTCAAATTTGCCCGATTGGCACAAAGCTAATTGCTGAGCCTCCAATCACGCCAGCGCGTAGTCTTCGGCAAAGTGTCTGGCTCCCATCTGATTACGCAGGCATGTAGTCATCGATTTCTTCGAAGCTAAGCGAATTTTTTCAACTTTGCCCGATTGCCACAGAGCTAATTGCTGAGCCTCCAATCACGCCAGCGCGTAGTCTTCGGCTAAGTGTCTGGCTCATCTCTGATTACGCAAGCATGTAGTCATCGACTTCTTCGAAGCTAAGCGAATTTTTTCAACTTTGCCCGATTGGCACAGAACTAATTTCTGAGCCTCCAATCACGCCAGCGTGTAGTCTTCGGCTAAGTGTCTGGCTCCCATCTGATTACGCAGGCATGTAGTCATCGATTTCTTCGAAGCAAAGCGAATTTTTTCAAATTTGCCCGATTGGCACAGAGCTAAATGCTGAGCCTCCAATCACGCCAGCGCGTAGTTTTGGGCTAATTGTCTAGCTCCCATCTGATTACGCAGTCATGTATTCATCGATTTCTTCGAAGCTAATCGAATTTTTACAACTTTGCCCGATTGGCACAGAGCTAATTGCTGAGCCTCCAATCACGCCAGCGCGTAGTCTTCGGCTAAGTGTCTGGCTCCCATCTGATTACGCAGGCATGTAGTCATCGATTTCTTCGAAGCTAAGCGAATTTTTTCAAATTTGCCCGATTGGCACAGAGCTAATTTCTGAGCCTCCAATCACGCCAGCGCGTAGTCTTCGGCTAAGTGTCTGGCTCCCGTCTGATTACGCAGGCATGTAGTCATCGATTTCTTCGAAGCTAAGCGAATTTTTACAACTTTGCCCGATTGGCACAGAGCTAAATGCTGAGCCTCCAATCACGCCAGCGCGTAGTTTTCGGCTAAGTGTCTAGCTCCCATCTGATTACGCAGTCATGTATTCATCGATTTCTTCGAAGCTAATCGAATTTTTACAACTTTGCCCGATTGGCACAGAGCTAATTGGTGAGCCTCCATTCACGCCAGCGCGGAGTCTTCGGCTAAGTGTCTGGCTCCCATCTGATAACGCAGTCATGAAGTCATCGATTTCTTCGAAGCTGAGCGAATTTTCTCAATCTTGCCCGATTGGCACACAGCTAATTGCTGAGCCTCCAATCACGCCAGTGCCTAGTCTTTGGCTAAGTGTCTGGCTACCATCTGATTACGCAGGCATGTAGTTATCGATTTCTTCGAAGCTAAGCGAATTTTTTCAAATTTGCCCGATTGGCACAGAGCTAATTGCTGAGCCTCCAATCACGCCAGCGCGTAGTCTTCGGCTAAGTGTCTGGCTCCCATCTGATTACGCAGGCATGTAGTCATCGATTTCTTCGAAGCTAAGCGAATTTTTTCAACTGTGCCCGATTGGCACAGAGCTAATTGCTGAGCCTCCAATCACGCCAGCGCGTAGTCTTCGGCTAAGTGTCTGGCTCCCATCTGATTACGCAGGCATGAAGTCATCGATTTCTTCGAAGCTAAGTGAATTTTTTCAAATTTGCCCGATTGGCACAGAGCTAATTGCTGAGCCTCCAATCACGCCAGCGCGTAGTCTTCGGCTAAGTGTCTGGCTCCCGTCTGATTACGCAGGCATGTAGTCATGTATTTTTTGAAGCTAAGCGAATTTTTTTAACTTTGCCCGATTGGCACAGAACTAAGTGCTGAGCCTCCAATCACGCCAGCGCGTAGTCTTCGGCTAAGTATCTGGCTCCCATCTGATTACGCCCGCATGTAGTCATCGATTTCTTCGAAGCTAAGCGAATTTTTTCAAATTTGCCCGATTGGCACACAGCTAATTGCTGAGCCTCCAATCACGCCAGCGCGTAGTCTTCGGCTAAGTGTCTGGCTCCCATCTGATTACGCAGGCATGTAGTTATCGATTTCTTCGAAGCTAAGCGAATTTTTTCAAATTTGCCCGATTGGCACAAAGCTAATTGCTGAGCCTCCAATCACGCCAGCGCGTAGTCTTCGGCAAAGTGTCTGGCTCCCATCTGATTACGCAGGCATGTAGTCATCGATTTCTTCGAAGCTAAGCGAATTTTTTCAAATTTGCCCGATTGCCACAGAGCTAATTGCTGAGCCTCCAATCACGCCAGCGCGTAGTCTTCGGCTAAGTGTCTGGCTCATCTCTGATTACGCAAGCATGTAGTCATCGACTTCTTCGAAGCTAAGCGAATTTTTTCAACTTTGCCCGATTGGCACAGAACTAATTTCTGAGCCTCCAATCACGCCAGCGTGTAGTCTTCGGCTAAGTGTCTGGCTCCCATCTGATTACGCAGGCATGTAGTCATCGATTTCTTCGAAGCAAAGCGAATTTTTTCAAATTTGCCCGATTGGCACAGAGCTAAATGCTGAGCCTCCAATCACGCCAGCGCGTAGTTTTGGGCTAATTGTCTAGCTCCCATCTGATTACGCAGTCATGTATTCATCGATTTCTTCGAAGCTAATCGAATTTTTACAACTTTGCCCGATTGGCACAGAGCTAATTGCTGAGCCTCCAATCACGCCAGCGCGTAGTCTTCGGCTAAGTGTCTGGCTCCCATCTGATTACGCAGGCATGTAGTCATCGATTTCTTCGAAGCTAAGCGAATTTTTTCAAATTTGCCCGATTGGCACAGAGCTAATTTCTGAGCCTCCAATCACGCCAGCGCGTAGTCTTCGGCTAAGTGTCTGGCTCCCGTCTGATTACGCAGGCATGTAGTCATCGATTTCTTCGAAGCTAAGCGAATTTTTACAACTTTGCCCGATTGGCACAGAGCTAAATGCTGAGCCTCCAATCACGCCAGCGCGTAGTTTTCGGCTAAGTGTCTAGCTCCCATCTGATTACGCAGTCATGTATTCATCGATTTCTTCGAAGCTAATCGAATTTTTACAACTTTGCCCGATTGGCACAGAGCTAATTGGTGAGCCTTCCATTCACGCCAGCGCGGAGTCTTCGGCTAAGTGTCTGGCTCCCATCTGATAACGCAGTCATGAAGTCATCGATTTCTTCGAAGCTGAGCGAATTTTCTCAATCTTGCCCGATTGGCACACAGCTAATTGCTGAGCCTCCAATCACGCCAGTGCCTAGTCTTTGGCTAAGTGTCTGGCTACCATCTGATTACGCAGGCATGTAGTTATCGATTTCTTCGAAGCTAAGCGAATTTTTTCAAATTTGCCCGATTGGCACAAAGCTAATTGCTGAGCCTCCAATCACGCCAGCGCGTAGTCTTCGGCAAAGTGTCTGGCTCCCATCTGATTACGCAGGCATGTAGTCATCGATTTCTTCGAAGCTAAGCGAATTTTTTCAACTTTGCCCGATTGCCACAGAGCTAATTGCTGAGCCTCCAATCACGCCAGCGCGTAGTCTTCGGCAAAGTCTCTGGCTCCCATCTGATTACGCAGGCATGTAGTCATCGATTTCTTCGAAGCTAAGCGAATTTTTTCAAATTTGCCCGATTGCCACAGAGCTAATTGCTGAGCCTCCAATCACGCCAGCGCGTAGTCTTCGGCTAAGTGTCTGGCTCATCTCTGATTACGCAAGCATGTAGTCATCGACTTCTTCGAAGCTAAGCGAATTTTTTCAACTTTGCCCGATTGGCACAGAACTAATTTCTGAGCCTCCAATCACGCCAGCGTGTAGTCTTCGGCTAAGTGTCTGGCTCCCATCTGATTACGCAGGCATGTAGTCATCGATTTCTTCGAAGCAAAGCGAATTTTTTCAAATTTGCCCGATTGGCACAGAGCTAAATGCTGAGCCTCCAATCACGCCAGCGCGTAGTTTTGGGCTAATTGTCTAGCTCCCATCTGATTACGCAGTCATGTATTCATCGATTTCTTCGAAGCTAATCGAATTTTTACAACTTTGCCCGATTGGCACAGAGCTAATTTCTGAGCCTCCAATCACGCCAGCGCGTAGTCTTCGGCTAAGTGTCTGGCTCCCGTCTGATTACGCAGGCATGTAGTCATCGATTTCTTCGAAGCTAAGCGAATTTTTACAACTTTGCCCGATTGGCACAGAGCTAAATGCTGAGCCTCCAATCACGCCAGCGCGTAGTTTTCGGCTAAGTGTCTAGCTCCCATCTGATTACGCAGTCATGTATTCATCGATTTCTTCGAAGCTAATCGAATTTTTACAACTTTGCCCGATTGGCACAGAGCTAATTGCTGAGCCTCCATTCACGCCAGCGCGGAGTCTTCGGCTAAGTGTCTGGCTCCCATCTGATAACGCAGTCATGAAGTCATCGATTTCTTCGAAGCTGAGCGAATTTTCTCAATCTTGCCCGATTGGCACACAGCTAATTGCTGAGCCGCCAATCACGCCAGTGCCTAGTCTTTGGCTAAGTGTCTGGCTACGATCTGATTACGCAGGCATGTAGTTATCGATTTCTTCGAAGCTAAGCGAATTTTTTCAAATTTGCCCGATTGGCACAAAGCTAATTGCTGAGCCTCCAATCACGCCAGCGCGTAGTCTTCGGCAAAGTGTCTGGCTCCCATCTGATTACGCAAGCATGTAGTCATCGATTTCTTCGAAGCTAAGCGAATTTTTTCAACTTTGCCCGATTGCCACAGAGCTAATTGCTGAGCCTCCAATCACGCCAGCGCGTAGTCTTCGGCAAAGTGTCTGGCTCGTCTCTGATTACGCAAGCATGTAGTCATCGATTTCTTCGAAGCTAAGCGAATTTTTTCAACTTTGCCCGATTGCCACAGAGCTAATTGCTGAGCCTCCAATCACGCCAGCGCGTAGTCTTCAGCTAAGTGTCTGGCTCCCATCTGATTACGCAGGCATGTAGTCATCGATTTCTTCGAAGCTAAGCGAATTTTTTCAAATTTGCCCGATTGGCACAGAGCTAATTTCTGAGCCTCCAATCACGCCAGCGCGTAGTCTTCGGCTAAGTGTCTGGCTCCGGTCTGATTACGCAGTCATGTATTCATCGATTTCTTCGAAGCTAATCGAATTTTTACAACTTTGCCCGATTGGCACAGAGCTAATTACTGAGCCTCCTATCACGCCAGCGCGTAGTCTTCGGCTAAGTGTCTGGCTCCCATCTGATTACGCAGGCATGTAGTCATCCATTTCTTCGAAGCTAAGCGAATTTTTTCAACTTTGCCCGATTGGCACAGAGCTAATTGGTGAGCCTCCATTCACGCCAGGGCGTACTCTTCGGTTAAGTGTCTGGCTCCCATCTGATAACGCAGGCATGAAGTCATCGATTTCTTCGAAGCTAAGCGAAGTTTCTCAACTTTGCCCGATTGGCACAGAGCTAATTGCTGAGCCTCCAATCACGCCAGCGCCTTGTCTTCGGCTAAGTGTCTGGCTCCCATCTGATAACGCAGGCATGTAGTCATCGATTTCTTCGAAGCTAAACGAATTTTTTTCAAATTTGCCCGATTGGCACAGAGCTAATTGCTGAGCCTCCAATCACGCCAGCGCGTAGTCTTCGGCTAAGTGTCTGGTTACCATCTGATTACGCAGGCATGTAGTTATCGATTTATTCGAAGTTAAGCGAATTTTTTCAAATTTGCCCGATTGGCACAAAGCTAATTGCTGAGCCTCCAATCACGCCGGCGCTTAGTCTTCGGCAAAGTATCTGGCTCCCATCTGATTAAGCAGGAATGTAGTCATCGATTTCTTCGAAGTTAAGCGAATTTTTTCAATTTGCCCGATTGGCACAGAGCTAATTGCTGAGCCTCCAATCACGCCAGAGCCTAGTCTTCGGCTAAGTGTCTGGCTCCCATCTGATTACGCAGGCATGTAGTCATCGATTTCTTCGAAGTTAAGCGTTGTTTTTCAACTTTGCCCGATTGGCACAGAGCTAATTGCTGAGCCTCCAATCACGTCAGCGCGTAGTCTTCGGCTAAGTGTCTAGCTCCCATCTGAATACGCACGCATGTAGTCATCGATTTCTTCGAAGTTAAGCGAATTTTTTCAACTTTGCCCGATTGGCACAGAGCTAATTGCTGAGCCTCCAATCACGCCAGCGCGTAGTCTTCGGCTAAGTGTCTAGCTCCCATCTGATTACGCAAGCATGTAGTCATCGATTTCTTCGAAGATAAGCGAATTTTTTCAACTTTGCCCGATTGGCACAGAGCTAATTGCTGAGCCTCCAATCACGCCAGCGCGTAGACTTCGGCTATGTGTCTGGCTACCATCTGATTACGCAGGCATGTAGTTATCGATTTCTTCGAAGCTAAGCGAATTTTTTCAAATTTGCCCGATTGGCACAAAGCTAAATGCTGAGCCTCCAATCACGCCGGCGCGTAGTCTTCGGCAAAGTGTCTGGCTCCCATCTGATTACGCAAGCATGTAGTCATCGATTTCTTCGAAGCTAAGCGAATTTTCTCAATCTTGCCCGATTGGCACACAGCTAATTGCTGAGCCTCCAATCACGCCAGTGCCTAGTCTTCGGCTAAGTGTCTGGCTCCCATCTGATTACGCAGGCATGTAGTTATCGATTTCTTCGAAGCTAAGCGAATTTTTTCAAATTTGCCCGATTGGCACAAAGCTAATTGCTGAGCCTCCAATCACGCCAGCGCGTAGTCTTCGGTAAAGTGTCTGGCTCCCATCTGATTACGCAGGCATGTAGTCATCGATTTCTTCGAAGCTAAGCGAATTTTTTCAACTTTGCCCGATTGCCACAGAGCTAATTGCTGAGCCTCCAATCACGCCAGCGCGTAGACTTCGGCAAAGTGTCTGGCTCATCTCTGATTACGCAAGCATGTAGTCATCGATTTCTTCGAAGCTAAGCGAATTTTTTCAACTTTGCCCGATTGGCACAGAGCTAATTGGTGAGCCTCCATTCACGCCAGGGCGTACACTTCGGCTAAGTGTCTGGTTATCATCTGATTACGCAGGCATGTAGTTATCGATTTCTTCGAAGTTAAGCGAATTTTTTCAAATTTGCCCGATTGGCACAAAGCTAATTGCTGAGCCTCCAATCACGCCGGCGCTTAGTCTTCGGCAAAGTGTCTGGCTCCCATCTGATTACGCAGGCATGTAGTCATCGATTTCTTCGAAGTTAAGCGAATTTTTTCAACTTTGCCCGATTGGCACAAAGCTAATTGCTGAGCCTCCAATCACGCCAGTGCGTAGTCTTCGGCTAAGTGTCTGGCTCCCATCTGATTACGCAGGCATGTAGTCATCGATTTCTTCGAAGTTAAGCGTTTTTTTTCAACTTTGCCCGATTGGCACAGAGCTAATTGCTGAGCCTCCAATCACGCCAGCGCCTAGTCTTCGGCTAAGTGTCTAGCTCCCATCTGAATACGCACGCATGTAGTCATCGATTTCTTCGAAGCTAAGCGAATTTTTTCAACTTTGCCCGATTGGCACAGAGCTAATTGCTGAGCCTCCAATCACGCCAGCGCGTAGACTTCGGCTAAGTGTCTGGCTACCATCTGATTACGCAGGCATGTAGTTATCAATTTCTTCGAAGCTAAGCGAATTTTTTCAAATTTGCCCGATTGGCACAAAGCTAAATTCTGAGACTCCCATCAAACCGGCGCGTAGTCTTCGGCAAAGTGTCTGGCTCCCATCTGATTACGCAGGCATGTAGTCATCGATTTCTTCGAAGCTAAGCGAATTTTTTCAACTTTGCCCGATTGCCACAGAGCTAATTGCTGAGCCTCCAATCACGCCAGCGCGTAGTCTTCGGCAAAGTGTCTGGCTCATCTCTGATTACGCAAGCATGTAGTCATCGATTTCTTCGAAGCTAAGCGAATTTTTTCAACTTTGCCCGATTGGCACAGAGCTAATTGCTGAGCCTCCAATCACGCCAGCGCATAGTCTTCGGCTAAGTGTCTGGCTCCCATCTGGTTAGGCAGGCATGTAGTCATCGATTTCTTCGAAGTTAAGCGTTTTTTTTCAAATTTGCCCGATTGGCACAGAGCTAATTGCTGAGCCTCCAATCACGCCAGCGCGTAGTCTTCGGCTAAGTGTCTAGCTCCCATCTGAATACGCACGCATGTAGTCATCGATTTCTTCGAAGCTAAGCGAATTTTTTCAACTTTGCCCGATTGGCACAGAGCTAATTGCTGAGCCTCCAATCACGCCAGCGCGTAGACTTCGGCTAAGTGTCAGGCTACCATCTGATTACGCAGGCAGGTAGTTATCGATTTCTTCGAAGCTAAGCGAATTTTTACAACTTTGCCCGATTGGCACAGAGCTAATTGGTGAGCCTCCATAAACGCCAGCGCGGAGTCTTCGGCTAAGTGTCTGGCTCCCATCTGAATACGCAGGCATGAAGTCATCGATTTCTTCGAAGCTAAGCGAATTTTCTCAAACTTGCCCGATTGGCACAAAGCTAATTGCTGAGCCTCCAATCACGCCAGCGCGTAGTCTTCGGCAAAGTGTGTGGCTCCCATCTGATTACGCAGGCATGTAGTCATCGATTTCTTCGAAGCTAAGCGAATTTTTTCAACTTTGCCCGATTGCCACAGAGCTAATTGCTGAGCCTCCAATCACGCCAGCGCGTAGTCTTCGGCAAAGTGTCTGGCTCATCTCTGATTACGCAAGCATGTAGTCATCGATTTCTTCGAAGCTAAGCGAATTTTTCAACTTTGCCCGATTGGCACAGAGCTAATTGCTGAGCCTCCAATCACGCCAACGCGTAGTCATCGGCTAAGTGTCTGGCTCCCATCTGATTACGCAGGCATGTAGTCATCGATTTCTTCGAAGCTAAGCGAATTTTTTCAAATTTGCCCGATTGGCACAGAGCTAATTTCTGAGCCTCCAATCACGCCAGCGCGTAGTCTTCGGCTAAGTGTCTGGCTCCCATCTGATTACGCAGGCATGTAGTCATCGATTTGTTCGAATCTATGCGAATTTTTTCAACTTTGCCCGATTGGCTCAGAGCTAATTTGTGAGCCTCCATTCACGCCAGGGCGTACTCTTCGGCTAAGTGTCTGGCTCCCATCTGATTACGCAGGCATGATGTCATCGATTTCTTCGAAGCTAAGCGAATTTTCTCAAGTTTGCCCGATTGGCACACATCTAATTGCTGAGCCTCCAATCACGCCAGCGCCTTGTCTTCGGCTAAGTGTCTGGCTCCCATCTGATTACGCAGGCATGTAGTCACCGATTTCTTCGAAGCTAAGCCAATTTTTTCAAATTTGCCCGATTGGCACAGAGCTAATTGCTGAGCCTCCAATCACGCCAGCGCGTAGTCTTCGGCTAAGTGTCTGGCTACCATCTGATTACGCAGGCATGTAGTTATCGATTTCTTCGAAGTTAAGCGAATTTTTTCAAATTTGCCCGATTGGCACAAAGCTAATTGCTGAGCCTCCAATCACGCCGGCGCTTAGTCTTCGGCAAAGTGTCTGGCTCCCATCTGATTACGCTGGCATATAGTCATCGATTTCTTCGAATTTAAGCGAATTTTTTCAACTTTGCCCGATTGGCACAGAGCTAATTGCTGAGCCTCCAATCACGCCAGCGCGTAGTCTTCGGCTAAGTGTCTGGCTCCCATCTGATTACGCAGGCATGTAGTAATCGATATCTTCGAAGTTAAGCGTTTTTTTTCAACTTTGCCCGATTGGCACAGAGCTAATTGCTGAGCCTCCAATCACGCCAGCGCCTAGTCTTCGGCTAAGTGTCTAGCTCCCATCTGAATACGCACGCATGTAGTCATCGATTTCTTCGAAGCTAAGCGAATTTTTTCAACTTTGCCCGATTGGCACAGAGCTAATTGCTGAGCCTCCAATCACGCCAGCGCGTAGACTTCGGCTAAGTGTGGGGCTACCATCTGATTACGCAGGCATGTAGTCATCGATCTCTTCGAAGTTAAGCGAATTTTTTCAACTTTGCCCGATTGGCACAGAGCTAATTACTGAGCCTCCAATCACGCCGGCGCTTAGTCTTCGGCAAAGTGTCTGGCTCCCATCTGATTACGCAGGCATGTAGTCATCGATTTCTTCGAAGCTAAGCGAATTTTTTCAACTTTGCCCGATTGGCACAGAGCTAATTGCTGAGCCTCCAATCACGCCAGCGCGTAGACTTCGGCTAAGTGTGGGGCTACCATCTGATTACGCAGGCATGTAGTTATCGATTTCTCCGAAGTTAAGCGAATTTTTTCAAATTTGCCCGATTGGCACAGAGCTAATTACTGAGCCTCCAATCACGCCGGCGCTTAGTCTTCGGCAAAGTGTCTGGCTCCCATCTGATTACGCAGGCATGTAGTCATCGATTTCTTCGAAGTTAAGCGAATTTTTTCAACTTTGCCCGATTGGCACAGAGCTAATTTGCTGAGCCTCCAATCACGCCAGCGCGTAGTCTTCGGCTAAGTGTCTGGCTCCCATCTGATTACGCAGGCATGTAGTCATCGATTTCTTCGAAGTTAAGCGTTTTTTTTTCAACTTTGCCCGATTGGCACAGAGCTAATTGCTGAGCCTCCAATCACGCCAGCGCCTAGTCTTCGGCTAAGTGTCTAGCTCCCATCTGAATACGCACGCATGTAGTCATCGATTTCTTCGAAGCTAAGCGAATTTTTTCAACTTTGCCCGATTGGCACAGAGCTAATTGGTGAGCCTCCAATCACGCCAGCGCGTAGACTTCGGCTAAATGTCTGGCTACCATCTGATTACGCAGGCATGTAGCTATCGATTTCTTCGAAGCTAAGCGAATTTTTTCCACTTTGCCCGATTGGCACAAAGCTAAATGCTGAGCCTCCAATCACGCCGGCGCGTAGTCTTCGGCAAAGTGTCTGGCTCCCATCTGATTACGCAGGCATGTAGTCATCGATTTCTTCGAAGCTAAGCGAATTTTTTCAACTTTGCCCGGTTGCCACAGAGCTAATTGCTGAGCCTCCAATCACGCCAACGCGTAGTCTTCGGCAAAGTGTCTGGCTCATCTCTGATTACGCCAGCATGTAGTCATCGATTTCTTCGAAGCTAAGCGAATTTTTTCAACTTTGCCCGATTGGCACAGAGCTAATTGCTGAGCCTCCAATCACGCCAGCGCGTAGTCTTCGGCTAAGTGTCTGGCTCCCATCTGATTACGCAGGCATGTAGTCATCCATTTCTTCGAAGCTAAGCGAATTTTTTCAACTTTGCCCGATTGGCACAGAGCTAATTGCTGAGCCCCCATTCACGCCAGCGCGTAGTCTTCGGCTAAGTGTCTGGCTCCCATCTGATTACGCAGGCATGTATTCATCGGATTTTTTGAAGCTAAGCGAATTTTTTCAACTTTGCCCGATTGGCACAGAGCTAATTGGTGACCCTCCATTCACGCCAGCGCGTAGTCTTCGGCTAAGTGTCTGGCTCCCATCTGATTACGCAGGCATGAAGTCATCGATTTCTTCGAAGCTAATCGAATTTTCTCAACTTTGCCCGATTGGCACACAGCTAATTGCTGAGCCTCCAATCACGCCAGTGCGTAGTCTTCGGCTAAGTGTCTGGCTACCATCTGATTAAGCAGGTATGTAGTCATCGATTTCTTCGAAGTTAAGCGAATATTTTCAAATTTCCCCGATTGGCACAAAGCTAATTGCTGAGCCTCCAATCACGCCGGCGCTTAGTCTTCGGCAAAGTGTCTGGCTCCCATCTGATTTCGCAGGCATGTAGTCATCGATTTCTTCGAATTTAAGCGAATTTTTTCAACTTTGCCCGATTGGCACAGAGCTAATTGCTGAGCTTCCAATCACGCCAGCGCGTAGTCTTCGGCTAAGTGTCTGGCTCCCATCTGATTACGCAGGCATGTAGTAACCGATTTCTTCGAAGTTAAGCGTTTTTTTTCAACTTTGCCCGATTGGCACAGAGCTAATTGCTGAGCCTCCAATCACGCCAGCGCCTAGTCTTCGGCTAAGTGTCTAGCTCCCATCTGAATACGCACGCATGTAGTCATCGATTTCTTCGAAGCTAAGCGAATTTTTTCAACTTTGCCCGATTGGCACAGAGCTAATTGCTGAGCCTCCAATCACGCCAGCGCGTAGACTTCGGCTAAGTGTCTGGCTACCATCTGATTACGCAGGCATGTAGTTATCGATTTCTTCGAAGTTAAGCGAATTTTTTCAAATTTGCCCGATTGGCACAGAGCTAATTGCTGAGCCTCCAATCACGCCGGCGCTTAGTCTTCGGCAAAGTGTCTGGCTCCCATCTGATTACGCAGGCATGTAGTCATCGATTTCTTCGAAGTTAAGCGAATTTTTTCAACTTTGCCCGATTGGCACAGAGCTAATTGCTGAGCCTCCAATCACGCCAGCGCGTAGTCTTCGGCTAAGTGTCTGGCTCCCATCTGATTACGCAGGCATGTAGTCATCGATTTCTTCGAAGTTAAGCGTTTTTTTTTCAACTTTGCCCGATTGGCACAGAGCTAATTGCTGAGCCTCCAATCACGCCAGCGCGTAGTCTTCGGCTACGTGTCTAGCTCCCATCTGAATACGCACGCATGTAGTCATCGATTTCTTCGAAGCTAAGCGAATTTTTTCAACTTTGCCCGATTGTCACAGAGCTAATTGCTGAGCCTCCAATCACGCCAGCGCGTAGACTTCGGCTAAATGTCTGGCTACCATCTGATTACGCAGGCATGTAGTTATCGATTTCTTCGAAGCTAAGCGAATTTTTTCAACTTTGCCCGATTGGCACAAAGCTAAATGCTGAGCCTCCAATCACGCCGGCGCGTAGTCTTCGGCAAAGTGTCTGGCTCCCATCTGATTACGCAGGCATGTAGTCATCGATTTCTTCGAAGCTAAGCGAATTTTTTCAACTTTGCCCGGTTGCCACAGAGCTAATTGCTGAGCCTCCAATCACGCCAACGCGTAGACTTCGGCAAAGTGTCTGGCTCATCTCTGATTACGCAAGCATGTAGTCATCGATTTCTTCGAAGCTAAGCGAATTTTTTCAACTTTGCCCGATTGGCACACAGCTAATTGCTGAGCCTCCAATCACGCCAGTGCGTAGTCTTCGGCTAAGTGTCTGGCTACCATCTGATTAAGCAGGCATGTAGTCATCGATTTCTTCGAAGCTAAGCGAATTTTTTCAACTTTGCCCGATTGGCACAAAGCTAATTGCTGAGCCTCCAATCACGCCAGCGCGTAGTCTTCGGCAAAGTGTCTGGCTCCCATCTGATTACGCAGGCATGTAGTCATCGATTTCTTCGAAGCTATGCGAATTTTTTCCACTTTGCCCGATTGGCACAGAGCTAATTGCTGAGCCTCCAATCACGCCAGCGTGTAGTCTTCGGTAAGTGTCTGGCTCCCATCTGATTACGCAGGCATGTAGTCATCGATTTCTTCGAAGCTAAGCGAATTTTTTCAAATTTGCCCGTTTGGCACAGAGCTAATTTCTGAGCCTCCAATCAGGCCAGCGCGTAGTCTTCGGCAAAAAAGTGTCTGGCTCATCTCTGATTACGCAAGCATGTAGTCATCGATTTCTTCGAAGCTAAGCGAATTTTTTCAACTTTGCCCAGTTAATTGGCACACAGCTAAGTTGCTGAGCCTCCCATCACGCCAGTGCGTAGTCTTCGGCTAAGTGTCTGGCTACCATCTGATTAAGCAGGCATGTAGTCATCGATTTCTTCGAAGCTAAGCGAATTTTTTCAACTTTGCCCGATTGGCACAAAGCTAAAGTTAATTGCTGAGCCTCCAATCACGCCAGCGCGTAGTCTTCGGCAAAGTGTCTCTGGCTCCCATCTGATTACGCAGGCATGTAGTCATCGATTTCTTCGAAGCTATGCGAATTTTTTCCACTTTGCCCGATTGGCACAGTGCTAATTGCTGAGCCTCCAATCACGCCAGCGCGTAGTCTTCGGCCAAAAGTGTCTGGCTCCCATCTGATTACGCAGGCATGTAGTCATCCACGATTTCTTCGAAGCTAAAGCTGAAGCCTTTTTTCAAATTTGCCCGTTTGGCACAGAGCTAATTTCTGAGCCTCCAATCAGGCCAGCGCGTAAGTCTTCGGCCACGTGTCTGGCTCCCGTCTGATTACGCAGGCATGTATTCATCGATTTCTTCGAAGCTAATCGAATTTTTACAACTTTGCCCGATTGGCACAGAGCTAATTACTGAGCCTCCAATCAAGCCAGCGCGTAGTCTTCGGCTAAGTGTCTGGCGCCCATCTGATTGCGCAGGAATGCAGTCATCCATTTCTTCGAAGCTAAGCGAATTTTTTCAACTTTGCCCGATTGGCACAGAGCTAATTGGTGAGCCTCCATTCACGCCAGCGCGTACTCTTCGGCTAAGTGTCTGGCTCCCATCTGATTACGCAGGCATGTAGTCATCGATTTCTTCGAAGCTAAGCGAATTTTTTCAACTTTGCCCGATTGGCACAGAGCTAATTGCTGAGCCTCCAATCACGCCAGCGCTTAGTCTTCGGCTAAGTGTCTGGCTCCCGTCTGATTACGCAGGCATGTAGTCATCGATTTCTTCGAAGTTAAGCGAATTTTTTCAAATTTGCCCGATTGGCACAGAGCTTACTGCTGAGCCTCCAATCACGCCAGCGCCTAGTCTTCGGCTAAGTGTCTAGCTCCCATCTGAATACGCACGCACGTAGTCATCGATTTCTTCGAAGCTAAGCGAATTTTTTCAACTTTGCCCGATTGGCACAGAGCTAATTGCTGAGCCTCCAATCACGCCAGCGCGTAGACTTCGGCTAAGTGTCTGGCTAACATCTGATTACGCAGGCATGTAGTCATCGATTTCTTCGAAGCTAAGCGAATTTTTTCAAATTTGCCCGATAGCCACAGAGCTAATTGCTGAGCCTCCTATCACGCCAGCGGGTAGTCTTCAGCTAAGTGGCTGGCTCCCGTCTGATTACGCAGGCATGTAGTCATCGATTTTTTCGAAGCTAAGCGCATTTTTTCAACTTGGCCCGATTGGCACACAGCTAATTGCTGAGCCTCCAATCACGCCAGCGCGTAGTCTTCGGCTAAGTGTCTGGCTCCCATCTGATTACGCAGGCATGTAGTCATCCATTTCTTCGAAGCTAAGCGAATTTTAACAACTTTGCCCGATTGGCACAGAGCTAATTGGTGAGCCTCCATTCACGCCAGCGCGTACGCTTCGGCTAAGTGTCTGGCTACCATCTGATTACGCAGACATGAAGTCATCGATTTGTTCGAAGCTAAGCGAATTTTCTCAACTTTGCCCGATTGGCACACAGCTAATTGCTGAGCCTCCAATCACGCCAGCACCTTGTCTTCGGCTAAGTGTCTGTCTCCCATCTGATTACGCAGGCATGTAGTCATCGATTTCTTCGAAGCTAAGCGAATTTTCTCAACTTTGCCCAATTGGCACACAGCTAATTGCTGAGCCTCCAATCACGCCAGCGCCTTGTCTTCGGCTAAGTGTCTGGCTCCCATCTGATTACGCAGGCATGTAGTCATCGATTTCTTCGAAGCTAAGCGAATTTTTTCAACTTTGCCCGATTGGCACAGAGCTAATTGCTGAGCCTCCAATCACGCCAGCGCGTAGTCTTCGGCTAAGTGTCTGGCTCCCGTCTGATTACGCAGGCATGTAGTCATCGATTTCTTCGAAGTTAAGCGAATTTTTTCAACTTTGCCCGATTGGCACAGAGCTTACTGCTGAGCCTCCAATCACGCCAGCGCCTAGTCTTCGGCTAAGTGTCTAGCTCCCATCTGAATACGCACGCATGTAGTCATCGATTTCTTCGAAGCTAAGCGAATTTTTTCAACTTTGCCCGATTGGCACAGAGCTAATTGCTGAGCCTCCAATCACGCCAGCGCGTAGACTTCGGCTAAGTGTCTGGCTACCATCTGATTACGCAGGCATGTAGTCATCGATTTCTTCGAAGCTAAGCGAATTTTTTCAACTTTACCCGATTGCCACAGAGCTAATTGCTGAGCCTCCAATCATGCCAGCGCGTAGTCTTCGGCAAAGTGTCTGGCTCATCTCTGTTACGCAAGCATGTAGTCATCGATTTCTTCGAAGATAAGCGAATTTTTTCAACTTTGCCCGATTGGCACAGAGCTAATTGCTGAGCCTCCAATCACGCCAGCGCGTAGTCTTCGGCTCCCATCTGATTACGCGTAGTCTGGCTCCCATCTGATTACGCAGGCATGTAGTTATCCATTTCTTCGAAGCTAAGCGATTTTTTACAACTTTGCCCGATTGGCACAGAGCTAATTGGTGAGCCTCCATTCACGCCAGCGCGTACTCTTCGGCTAAGTGTCTGGCTCCCATCTGATTACGCAGACATGAAGTCATCGATTTGTTCGAAGCTAAGCGAATTTTCTCAACTTTGCCCGATTGGCACACAGCTAAATGCTGAGCCTCCAATCACGCCAGCTCCTTGTCTTCGGCTAAGTGTCTGGCTCCCATCTGAATACGCAGGCATGTAGTCATCGATTTCTTCGAAGCTAAGCGAATTTTTTCAACTTTGCCCGATTGGCACAGAGCTAATTGCTGAGCTTCCAATCACGCCAGCGCCTAGTCTTCGGCTAAGTGTCTAGCTCCCATCTGTATACGCACACATATAGTCATCGATTTCTTCGAAGCTAAGCGAATTTTTTCAGCTTTGCCCGTTTGGCACAGTGCTAATTGCTGAGCCTCCAATCACGCCAGCTCCTTGTCTTCGGCTAAGTGTCAGTCTCCCATCTGATTACGCAAGCATGTAGTCATCCATTTCTTCGAAGCTATGCGAATTTTTTCAACTTTGCCCGATTGGCACAGAGCTAATTGCTGAGCCTCCAATCACGCCAGCGCGTAGTCTTCGGCTAAGTGTCTGGCTCCCATCTGATTACGCAGGCATGTAGTCATCGATTTCTTCGAAGCTAAGTGAATTTTTTTCAAATTTGCCCGATTGTCACAGAGCTAATTGCTGAGCCTCCAATCACGCCAGCGCCTAGTCTTCGGCTAAGTGCCTGGCTCCCTTCTGATTACGCAGGCATGTAGTCATCGATTTCTTCGAAGCTAAGCGAATTTTTTCAACTTTGCCCGATTGGCACAGAGCTAATTGCTGAGCCTCCAATCACGCCAGCGCGTAGTCTTCGGCTAAGTGTCAGTCTCCCATCTGAATACGCACGCATGTAGTCATCGATTTCTTCGAAGCTAAGCGAATTTTTTCAACTTTGCCCGATTGGCACAGGGCTAATTGCTGAGCCTCCAATCACGCCAGCGCGTAGTCTTCGGCTAAGTGTCAGGCTCCCATCTGATTACGCAAGCATGTAGTCAAACATTTCTTCGAAGCTATGCGAATTTTTTCAAATTTGCCCGATTGGCACAGAGCTAAATGCTGAGCCTCCAATCACGCCAGCGCGTAGTCTTTGGCTACGTGTCTGGCTCCCATCTGATTACGCAGGCATGTAGTCATCGATTTCTTCGAAGCTAAGTGAATTTTTTCAACTTTGCCCGATTGTCACAGAGCAAATTGCTGAGCCTCCAATCACGCCAGCGCGTAGTCTTCGGCTAAGTGCCTGGCTCCATTCTGATTACGCAGTCATGTAGTCATCGATATCTTCGAAGCTAAGCGAATTTTTTCAACTTTGCCCGATTGGCACAGAGCTAATTGCTGAGCCTCCAATCACGCCAGCGCGTAGTCTTCGGCTAAGTGTCAGTCCCCCATCTAATTACGCAAGCATGTAGTCATCGATTTCTTCGAAGCTAAGCGAATTTTTTCAACTTTGCCCGATTGGCACAGAGCTAATTGCTGAGCCTCCAATCACGCCAGCGCGTAGTCTTTGGCTAAGTGTCTGGCTACCATCTGATTACGCAGGCATGTAGTCATCGATTTCTTCGAAGCTCAGCGAATTTTTTCAAATTTGCCCGATTGGCACAGAGCTAAATGCTGAGCCTCCAATCACGCCAGCGCATAGTCTTCGGCTAAGTGTCTAGCTCCCATCTGATTACGCACGCATGTAGTCATCGATTTCTTCGAAGCTAAGCGAATTTTTTCAACTTTGCCCGATTGGCACAGAGCTAATTGCTGAGCCTCCAATCACGCCAGCGCGTAGTCTTCGGCTAAGAGTCTGGCTCCCATCTGATTACGCAGGCATGTAGTCATCGATTTCTTCGAAGCTAAGCGAATTTTTTCAACTTTGCCCGATTGGCACAGAGATAATTGCTGAGCCTCCAATCACGCCAGCGCGTAGTCTTCGGCTAAGAGTCTGGCTCCCATCTGATTACGCAGGCATGTAGTCATCGATTTCTTCGAAGCCAAGCGAATTTTTTCAACTTTGCCCGATTGGCACACAGCTAATTGCTGAGCCTCCAATCACGCCAGCGCGTAGTCTTCGGATAAGTGTCTGGCTCCCATCTGATTACGCAGGCATGTAGTCATCGATTTCTACGAAGCTAAGCGTATTTTTTCAACTTTGCCCGATTAGCACAGAGCTAATTGCTGAGCCTCCAATCACGACAGCGCGTAGTCTTTGGCCAAGTGTCTGGCTCCCGTCTTATTACGCAGGCATGTAGTCATCGATTTCTTCGAAGCTAAGCGAATTTTTTCAACTTTGCCCAATTGGCACACAGCTAATTGCTGAACCTCCAATCAAGCCAGCGCCTTGTCTTCGGCTAAGTGCCTGGCTCCCTTCTGATTACGCAGGCATGTAGTCATCGATTTCTTCGAAGCTAAGCGAATTTTTTCAACTTTGCCCGATTGGCACAGAGCTAATTGCTGAGCCTCCAATCACGCCAGCGCGTAGTCTTCGGCTAAGTGTCAGTCTCCCATCTGATTACGCAAGCATGTAGTCATCCATTTCTTCGAAGCTAAGCGAATTTTTTCAACTTTGCCCGATTGGCACAGAGCTAATTGCTGAGCCTCCAGTCACGCCAGCGCCTAGTCTTTGGCTAAGGGTCTGGCTCCCATCTGATTACGCAGGCATGTAGTTATAGATTTCTTCGAAGCTAAGCGAATTTTTCAACTTTGCCCGATTGGCACAGAGCTAATTGCTGAGCCTCCAATCACGCCAGCGCGTAGTCTTTGGCTAAGTGTCTAGCTCCCATCTGATTACGCAGGCATGTAGTCATCGATTTCTTCGAAGCTAAGCGAATTTTTTCAACTTTGCCCGATTGGCACAGAGCTAATAGCTGAGCCTCCAATCACGCCAGCGCGTAGTCTTCGGCTAAGAGTCTGGCTCCCGTCTGATTACGCAGGCATGTAGTCATCCATTTCTTCGAAGCTAAGCGAATATTTTCAACTTTGCCCGATTGGCACAGAGCTAATTTCTGAGCCTCCAATCACGCCAGCGCGTAGTCTTCGGCTAAGTGTCTGGTTCCCATCTGATTACGCAGGCATGTAGTCATCGATTTCTTCGAAGCTAAGCGAATTTTTACAAATTTGCCCGATTGGCACAGAGCTAATTTCTGAGCCTCCAATCACGCCAGCGCGTAGTCTTCGGCTAAGTGTCAGGCTCCCATCTGATTACGCAAGCATGTAGTCAAACATTTCTTCGAAGCTATGCGAATTTTTTCAACTTTGCCCGATTGGCACAGAGCTAATTGCTGAGCCTCCAATCACGCCAGCGCGTAGTCTTCGGCTAAGTGTCTGGCTCCCATCTGATTACGCAGGCATGTAGTCATCGATTTCTTCGAAGCTAAGTGAATTTTTTCAAATTTGCCCGATTGTCACAGAGCAAATTGCTGAGCCTCCAATCACGCCAGCGCGTAGTCTTCGGCTAAGTGCCTGGCTCCCTTCTGATTACGCAGGCATGTAGTCATCGATTTCTTCGAAGCTAAGCGAATTTTTTCAACTTTGCCCGATTGGCACAGAGCTAATTGCTGAGACTCCAATCACGCCAGCGCGTAGTCTTCGGCTAAGTGTCAGTCTCCCATCTGATTACGCAAGCATGTAGTCATCCATTTCTTCGAAGCTAAGCGAATTTTTTCAACTTTGCCCGATTGGCACAGAGCTAATTGCTGAGCCTCCAGTCACGCCAGCGCCTAGTCTTTGGCTAATTGTCTGGCTCCCATCTGATTACGCAGGCATGTAGTTATAGATTTCTTCGAAGCTAAGCGAATTTTTTCAACTTTCCCCGATTGGCACAGAGCTAATTGCTGAGCCTCCAATCACGCCAGCGCGTAGTCTTCGGATTAGTGTCTGGCTCCCATCTGATTACGCAGGCATGTAGTCATCGATTTCTTCGAAGCTAAGCGAATTTTTTCAACTTTGCCCGATTGGCACAGAGCTAATTGCTGAGCCTCCAATCACGACTGCGCGTAGTCTTTGGCCAAGTGTCTGGCTCCCGTCTTATTACGCAGGCATGTAGTCATCGATTTCTTCGAAGCTAAGCGAATTTTTTCAATTTTGCCCAATTGGCACACAGCTAATTGTTGAGCCTCCAATCAAGCCAGCGCCTTGTCTTCGGCTAAGTGTCTGGCTCCCATCTGTTTACGCAGGCATGTAGTCATCGATTTCTTCGAAGCTAAGCGAATTTTTTCAACTTTACCCGATTGTCACAGAGCTAATTGCTGAGCCTCCAATCACGCCAGCGCGTAGTCTTCGGCTAAGTGCCTGGCTCCCTTCTGATTACGCAGGCATGTAGTCATCGATTTCTTCGAAGCTAAGCGAATTTTTTCAACTTTGCCCGATTGGCACAGAGCTAATTGCTGAGCCTCCAATCACGCCAGCGCGTAGTCTTCGGCTAAGTGTCAGTCTCCCATCTGATTACGCAAGCATGTAGTCTTCCATTTCTTCGAAGCTAAGCGAATTTTTTCAACTTTGCCCGATTGGCACAGAGCTAATTGCTGAGCCTCCAATCACGCCAGCGCGTAGTTTTTGGCTAAGGGTCTGGCTCCCATCTGATTACGCAGGCATGTAGTTATCGATTTCTTCGAAGCTAAGCGAATTTTTCAACTTTGACCGATTGGCACAGAGCTAATTGCTGAGCCTCCAATCACGCCAGCACGTAGTCTTTGGCTAAGTGTCTAGCTCCCATCTGATTACGCACGCAAGTAGTCATCGATTTCTTCGAAGCTAAGCGAATATTTTCAACCTTGCCCGATTGGCACAGAGCTAATTGCTGAGCCTCCAATCACGCCAGCGCGTAGTCTTCGGCTAAGAGTCTGGCTCCCGTCTGATTACGCAGGCATGTAGTCATCCATTTCTTCGAAGCTAAGCGAATATTTTCAATTCGCCCGATTGGCACAGAGCTAATTTCTGAGCCTCCAATCACGCCAGCGCGTAGTCTTCGGCTAAGTGTCTGGCTCCCATCTTATTACGCAGGGATGTAGTCATCGATTTCTTCGAAGCTAAGCGAATTTTTTCAACTATGACCGATTGGCACAGGGCTAATTGCTGAGCCTCCAATCACGCCAGCGCGTAGTCTTCGGCTAAGTGTCTGGCTCCCATCTGATTACGCAGGCATGTAGTCATCGATTTCTTCGAAGCTAAACGAATTTTTTCTACTTTGCCCGATTGGCACAGAGTTAATTGCTGAGCCTCCAATCACGCCAGCGCGTAGTCTTCGGCTAAGTGTCTGGCTCCCATCTGATTACGCAGGCATGTAGTCATCGATTTCTTCGAAGCTAAGCGAATTTTTTCAAATTTGCCCGATTGGCACAGAGCTATTTGCTGAGCCTCCAATCACGCCAGCGCGCAGTCTTCGGCTAAGTGTCTGGCTCGCATTTTATTACGCAGGCATGTAGTCATCGATTTCTTCGAAGCTAAGCGAATTTTTTCAACTTTGACCGATTGGCACAAAGCTAATTGCTGAGCCTCCAATCACGGCAGCGCCTAGTCTTCGGCTAAGTGTCTGGCTCCCATCTGATTACGCAGGCATGTAGTCCTCGATTTCTTCGAAGCTAAGCGAATTTTTTCAATTTGCCCGTTTGGCACAGAGCTAATTTCTGAGCCTCCAATCACGCCAGCGCGTAGTCTTCGGCTAAGTGTCTGGCTCCCATCTGATTACGCAGGGATGTAGTCATAGATTTCTTCGAAGCTAAGCGAATGTTTTCAACTTTGACCGATGGGCGTAGAGCTAATTGCTGAGCCTCCAATCACGCCAGCGCGTTGTCTTCGGCTAAGTGTCTGGCTCCCATTTTATTACGCAGGGATGTAGTCATCGATTTCTTCGAAGCTAAGCGAATGTTTTCAACTTTGACCGATTGGCACAAAGCTAATTGCTGAGCCTCCAATCGCGCCAGAGCATAGTCTTCGGCTAAGTGTCTGGCTCCCATCTGATTACGCAGGCATGTAGTCATCGATTTCTTCGAAGCTAAGCGTATTTTTTCAACATAGCACGATAGGCACAGAGCTACTTGCTGAGCCTGCAATCACGCCAGCGCCTAGTCTTCGTCTAAGTGTCTGGCTCCCGTCTGATTACTCAGGCATGTAGTCATCGATTTCTTCGAAGCTATGCGAATTTTTTCAACTTTGCCCGATTGGCACAGAGCTAATTGCTGTGCCTCCAATCACGCCAGCGCGAAGTCTTCGGCTAAGTGTCTGGCTCCCGTCTGATTACGCAGGCATGTAGTCATCGATTTCTTCGAAGCTAAGCGAATTTTTTCAACTTTGCCCGATTGGCACAGAGCTAATTGCTGAGCCTCCAATCACGCCAGCGCGTAGTCTTCGGCTAAGTGTCTGGCTCCCATCTGATTATGCAGGCATGTAGTCATCGATTTTTCGAAGCTAAGCGAATTTTCTCAAATTTTCCCGATTGGCAGAGAGCTAATAGCGGAGCATCCAATAACGCCAGCGCGTAGTCTTCGGCTAAGTGTCTGGCTCCCGTCTGATTACGCAGGCATGTAGTCATCGATTACTTCGAAGCTAAGCGAATTTTGTCAACTTTGCCCGATTGGCACAGAGCCAATTGCTGATCCTCCAATCACGCGAGCGCCAAGTCTTCGTCTAAGTGTCTGGCTCCCATCTGATTACGCAGGCATGTAATCATCGATTTCTTCGAAGGTAAGCGAATTTTTTCTACTTTGCCCGATTGGCATAGAGCTAAAATTTGAGCCTCCAATCACGCCAGCGCGTAGTCTTCGGCTAAGTGTCTGGCTCCCATCTGATTAAGCAGGCATGTAGTCATCGAGTTCATCGAAGATAAGCGAATTTTTTAAACTTTGCCCGATTGGCACAGAGCTATTTGCTGAGCCTCCAATCACGCCAGCGCGTAGTTTTCGGCTAAGTGTCTGGCTCCCATCCGATTACGCAGGCATGTAATCATCGATTTCTTCGAAGCTTAGCGAATTTTTTCAACTTTGCCCGATTGGCATAGAGCTATTTGCTGAGCCTCCAATCACGCCAGCGCGCAGTCTTCGGCTAAGTGTCTGGCTTCCATTTTATTACGCAGGCATGTAGTCATCGATTTCTTCGAAGCTAAGTGAATTTTTTCATCTTTGACCGATTGGCACAGAGCTAATTGCTGAGCCTCCAATCACGCCGGCGCGTAGTCTTCGGCTAAATGTCTGGCTCCCATCTGATTACGCAGGCATGTAGTCATCGATTTCTTCGATGCTAAGCGAATTTTTCAATTTGCCCGATGGGCACAGAGCTACTTTCTGAGCCTCCAATCACGCCAGCGCGTAGTCTTCGGCTAAGTGTCTGGCTCCCATCTGACTACGCAAGCATGTAGTCATCGATTTCTTCGAAGCTAAGCGAATTTTTTCTAATTTGCCCGATTGGCACAAAGCTAATTTCTGAGCCTCCAATCACGCCAGATATAGTCTTCGGCTAAGTGTTTGGCTCCCATCTGATTACGCAGGCATGTAGTCATCGATTTCATCGAAGCTAAGCGAATTTTTTCAGTTTGCACGATTTGCACAGAGCTACTTGCTGAGCCTGCAATCACGCCGGCGCGTAGTCTTCGGCTAAGTGTCTGGCTCCCATCTGATTACGCAGGCATGTATTCATCGAATTCTTCGAAGCTAAGCGAATTTTTTCAACTTTGCCCGATTGGCACAAAGCTAATTGCTGAGCCTCCAATCACGCCAGCGCATAGTCTTCGGCTACGTGTCTGGCTCCCATCTGATTACGCAAGCATGTAGTCATCGATTTCTTCGAAGCTAAGCGAATTTTTTCAACTTTGCCGATTAGCACAAAGCTAATTGCTGAGCCTCCAATCACGCCAGCACGGAGTCTTCGGCTAAGTGTCTGGCTCCCATCTTATTACGCAAGCATGTAGTCATCGATTTCTTCGAAGCTAAGAGAATTTTTTCAAATTTGCCCGATTGGCACGGAGCTAATTACTGAGCCTCCAATAACGCCAGCGCGTAGTCTTCGGCTTAGTGTCTGGCTCCCGTCTGATTACACAGGCATGTAGTCATCGATTTCTTCGAAGCTAAGCGAATTTTTTCAAATTTGCCCGATTGGCACAGAGCTAACTGCTGAGCCTCAAATCACGCCAGCGCGTAGTCTTCGGCTAAGTGTCTGGCTCCCATCTGATTACGCAAGCATGTACTCATCGATTTCTTTGAAGCGAAGCGAATTTTTCAACTTTGCCCGATTGGGACAGAGCTAATCGCTGAGCCTCCAATCACACCAGCGCGTAGTTTCAGCTAAGTGTCTGACTCCCTTCTGATTACGTAGGCATGTAGTCATCGATTTATTCGAAGCTTAGCGAATTTTCTCAACATTGCCTGATTGGCACAGAGCTAATTGCTGAGACTCCAATCACGCCAGCGCGTATTTTTCGGCGAAGTGTCTGGCTCCCATCTGAATACGCAAGCATCTAGTCATCGATTTCTTCGAAGCTAAGCGAATTTTTCAACTTTGCCCGATTGGCACAAAACTAATTGCTGAGCCTCCAATCATGCCAGCGCCTAGTCTTCGGCTAAGTGCCTGGCTCATATCTGATTACGCAAGCATGTAGTCAACGATTTCTTCGAAGCTGAGCGAATTTTTTCAACTTTGCCCGATTGGCACAGAGCTAATTGCTCAGCCTCCAATCATGCCAGCGCAGAGTCTTCGGCTAAGTGTCTGGCTCCCGTCTGATTACTCAGGCATGTAGTCATCGATTTCTTCGAAGCTAAGCGAATTTTTTCAAATTTGCCCGATTGGGACAGAGCTAATTGCTGAGCCTCCAATAAAGCCACCGCCTAGTTTCGGCTAAGTGTCTGGCTCCCGTCTGATTACGCAGGCATGTAGTCATCGATTTCTTCGAAGCTAAGCGAATTTTCTCAAATTTGCCCGATTGGCACAGAGCTAATTGCTGAGCCTCCTATCACGCCAGCGCGTCGTCTTCGGCTAAGTGTCTGGCTCCCAGCTGAATACGCAAAGATCTAGTCATCGATTTCTTCGAAGCTAAGCGAATTTTTCAACTTTGCACGATTGGCACAGAGCAAATTGCTGAGCCTCCAATCACGCCATCGCGTAGTCTTCTGCTAAATGTCTGGCACCCATTTGATTACGCAGGCATGTAGTCATCGATTTCTTCGAAGCTAAGCGAATTCTTTCAAATTTGCCCGATTGGCACATAGCTAATTGCTAAGCCTCAAATCACGCCAGCGCGTAGTCTTCGGCTAAGAGTCTGGCTCCCACTGATTACGCAGGCATGTAGTCATAGATTTCTTCGAAGCAAAGTGAATTTTTTCAACTTTGGCCGATTGGCACAGAGCTAATTGCTGAGCCTCCAATCACGCCAGCGCGTAGTCTTCGGCTAAGTGTCTGGCTCCCGTATGATTACGCAGGCGTGTAGTCATCGATTTCTTCGAAGCTAATCGAATTTTTTCAACTTTGCCCTATAGTCACAGAGCTAATTTCTGAGCCTCCAATCACGCCAGCGCATATTCTTCGGCTAAGTGTCTGGCGCCCATCTGATTACGCAGGCATGTAGTCATCGATTTCTTCGAAGCTAAGCGAATTTTTTCAAATTTGCCCGATTGGCACAGAGCTAATTGCTGAGCCTCCAATCACGCCAGTGCCTAGTCTTCGGCTAAGTGTCTGGCTCCCATCTGATTACGCAGGCATGTAGTCATCGATTTCTTCGAAGCTAAGCGAATTATTCAACATTGCCCGATTGGCACAGAGCTAATTGCTGAGCCTCCAATCACGCCAGTGCGTAGTCTTCGGCTAAGTGTCTGGCTCCCATCTTATTACGCAGGCATGTAGTCATCGATTTCTCCGAAGTTAAGCGAATTTTATCAACTTTGCCCGATTGGCACAAAGCTAATTACTGAACCTCCAATCACGCCAGCGCTTAGTCTTCGGCTAAGTGTCTGGCTCCCATCTGATTACGCAGGCATTTAGTCATCGATTTCTTCGAAGCTAAGCGAATATTTTCAACTTTGCCCGATTGGCACAGAGCTAATTGCTGAGCCTCCAATCACGCCAGAGCGTAGAGTTCGGCTAAGTGACTGGCTCCGATCTGATTGCGCAGGCATGGAGTCATCGATTTCTTCGAAGCTAAGCGAATTTTTTCAACTTTGCCCGATTGGCACAGAGCTAATTTATGAGCCTCCAATCAAGCCAGCGCCTAGTCTTCGGCTAAGTGTCTGGCTCCCATCTGATTATGCAGGCATGTAATCATCGATTTTTCGAAGCTAAGCGAATTTTTTCAACTTTGCCCGATTGGCACAGAGCTAATTGCTGAGCCTCCAATAATGCCAGCGCGTAGTCTTCGGCTAAGTGTCTGGCTCCCGTCTGATTACGAAGGCATGTAGTCATCGATTTCTTCGAAGCTAAGCGAATTTTTTCAACTTTGCCCGATTGGCACAGAGCTAATTGCTGAGCCTCCAATCACGCCAGCGCGAAGTCTTCGGCTAAGTGTCTGGCTTCCATCTGATTACGCAGGCATGTAGTCATCGATTTCTTCGAAGCTAAGCGAATTTTTTCAACTTTGCCCGATTGACACAAAGCTAATTGCTGAGCGTCCAATCACGCCAGCGCGTAGTCTTCGGCTAAGTGTCTGGCTCCCATCTGATTACGCAGGCATGTAGTCATCGATTTCTTCGAAGCTAAGCGAATTTTTTCAACTTTGCCCGATTGGCACAAAGCTAGTTGCTGAGCCTCCAATCACGCCAGCGCGTAGTCTTCGGCTACGAGTCTGGCTCCCATCTGATTACGCAAGCATGTAGTCATCGATTTCTTCGAAGCTAAGCGAATTTTTTCAACTTTGCCCGATTGGCACAAAGCTAATTGCTGAGCCTCAAATCACGTCAGCACGTAGTCTTCGGCTAAGTGTCAGGCTCCCATCTTATTACGCAAGCATGTAGTCATCGATTTCTTCGAAGCTTAGCGAATTTTTTCAAATTTGCCCGATTGGCACAGAGCTAATTGCTGAGCCTCCAATCACGCCAGCGCATAGTCTTCGGCTAAGTGTCTGGCTCCCGTCTGAATACGCAGGCATGTAGTCATCGAATTCTTCGAAGCTAAGCGAATTTTTTCAAATTTGCGCGATTGGCACAGAGCTAATTGCTGAGCCTCCATAACGCCAGCGCATACTCTTCGGCTAAGTGTCAGGATCCCGTCTGATTACGCAGGCATGTAGTCATCGATTTCTTCGAAACTAAGCGGATTTTTTCAACTTTGCCCGATTGCCACAGAGCTAATTGCTGAGCCTCCAATCACGCCAGCGCATAGTCTTCGGCTAAGTGTCTGGCTCCCGTCTGAATACGCAGGCATGTAGTCATCGATTTCTTCGAAGCTAAGCGAATTTTTTCTACTTTGCCCGATTGGCACAGAGCTAATTGCTGAGCCTCCAATCACGCCAGCGCGTAGTCTTCGGCTAACTGTCTGGCTCGGATCTGATTACGCAGGCATGCAGTCATCGATTTCTTCGAAGCTAAGCGAATTTTTTAAACTTTGCCCGATTGGCACAGAGCTAATTCTGAGCCTACAATCACGCCAGTGCCTAGTCTTCGGCTAAGTGTCTGGCTCCCATCTGATTACGCAGGCATTCAGTCATCGATTTCTTCGAAGCTAAGCGAATTTTTTTAAATTTGCCCGATTGGCACAGAGCTAATTGCTGAGCCTCCAATCACGCCAGCGCGTAGTCTTCGGCTAAGTGTCTGGTTCCCATCTGATTACGCAGGCATGTAGTCATCGATTTCTTCGAAGCTAAGCGAATTTTTTCAAATTTGCCCGATTGGCACAGAGCTAATTGCTGAGCCTCCAATCACGCCAGCGCGCAGTCTTCGGCTTAGTGTCTGGCTCCCATCTGATTACGCAGGCATGTAGTCATCGATTTCTTCGAAACTAAGCGAATTTTTCAACTTTGCCCGATTGGCACACAGCCAATTGCTGAGCCTCCAATCACGCCAGTGCGTCGTCTTCGGCTAAGTGTCTGGCTCCAATCTTATTACGCAGGCATGTAGTCATCGATTTCTTCGAAGCTAAGCGAATTTTTCAACTTTGCCCGATTGGCACAAAGCTATTTCCTGAACCTCCAATCACGCCAGCACGTAGTCTTCGGCTAAGTGTCTGGCTCCCATCTTATTGCGCAAGCATGTAGTCATCGATTTCTTCGAAGCTAAGCGAATTTTTTCAACTTTGCCCGATTGGCACAGACCTAATTGCTGCGCCTCCAATAACGCCAGCGCATAGTCTTCGGCTAAGTGTCTGCCTCCCATCTGACTACTCAGGCATGTAGTCATCGATTTCTTCGAAGCTAAGCGAAGTTCTTCAACTATGCCCGATTGGCACAGAGCTAATTGCTGAGCCTTCAATCACGCCAGCGCCTAGTCTTCGGCTAAGTGCCTGGCTCCCATCTTATTACGCAAGCATATAGACATCGATTTCTTCGAAGATAAGCAAATTTTTTCAAATTTGCCCGATTGCCACAGAGCTAATTGCTGAGCCTCCAATCACGCCAGCGCATTAGTTTTCGGCTAAGTATCTGGCTCCCATCTGATTTCGCAAGCATGTAGTCATCGATTTCTTCGAAGCTAAGCGAATTTTCTCAACTTTGCCCGATTGGCACAGAGCTAATTGCTGAGGCTCCAATCGCGCCAGCGCGTAGACATCGTCTAAGTTTCTGGCTCCCATCTGATTACACAAGCTTGTAATCATCGATTTCTTCGAAGCTAAACAAATTTTTCAACTTTGCCCGATTGGCACAGAGCTAATTGCTCAGCCTCCAATCACGCCATCGCCTAGACTTAGTCTAAGTGTCTTGCTCCCATCTGATTACGCAGGCATGTAGTCATCGATTTCTTCGAAGCTGAGCGAATTTTTTCAAATTTGCCCGATTGGCACAGTGCTAATTGCTGAGCCTCCAATCACGAAAGCGCGTAGTCTTCGTCTAAGTGTCTGGCTCCCGTCTGATTACGCAGGCCTGTAGTCATCGATTTCTTCGAAGCTAAGCGAATTTTTTCAACTTTGCCCGATTTGCACAGAGCTGATTGATGAGCCTCCAATCACGCCAGCGCTTAGTCTTCGGCTAAGTGTCTGGCTTCCATCTGATTACGCAGGCATGTAGTCATCGATTTCCTCGAAGCTAATC